>CAUYQV010181254.1:0-52487 GCA_963574575.1 Galagoides demidoff
TCATCTACATATTACTTTTCTAAGTGTATTTGAAGGTACTATGACTGGTCAAGAGCACCAAGACATGCTATGCACATTGATTTCATCTGCAATTCAGACACTTTTGGGGAATACTCAATTTATTTTCAACAAGATATCTGAAAATGTGTACGACCTTTTTGGCACCCCTAGTATTTTGGTCATTATGGATTTCCACATATATTTATAGTACATGAATATAAATATGTAGTCATGTGATATAAATATATAAAGTATGTAATTTCTATTATAAGTATACTACAATGAACACCTTTTGAAATAGCTCTGAGTTTTACATAATGTCCTCAGGATAGATACTCATAAGTGGAATAACATAGGAGGCTGTGAATACTTGGAGACCTATGTTAAGAATTTCTAAATGACTTTTCAGAATTGCTGCACCTATTCATACTCCTACTTGCAGTGTATAACAATGTTCATTTGCTGACATCTCAGCACTCATCTTTACACACTTGATAAGAAAAACAGTGAAGCATTTCTTAACAGCAGTAATACCTTCCTTCCAATCCCCCTACATCCCTTCCTTTACCATCCACATCCATAAGCTGCCAATTTTTGAATGCAGAACTGCCACATAAATGCCTCAACTGGCAGCAGTCCACTAGGAGGCACTGGTTCCAATACACTTCCCTCATTCTTTCTTTGCTAAAATGTATAATACAGAAGAGCAATTAGAGTAAATATCTGATAAACATTTTAAATAATAATAAGTATACACATAGAATGATAGTTAAAAATCTTTTTAAAAGTTTTAGGAACTCTTTTAAGAAGTAAAAACAAATTTGGTTCAATGATTATTACTTATTGAGCACCTATTCTGTACAAAGTCCACTGCTTATAAATAAAAGATTAAGACGAAGTAAAGCAAAACCAAAAAAACTCTTCGGAAATTTTAACTACCCCCAAATCAGCATTCACGAAAAAAATCGTATAAATTTAAAAAGTTAGGATTTATACAAATTAATGGAAATTATTCCAAAAACCATTATCCATGCTAAATAATGTATATCATTTATTTGCTAACTTACCTGTTGCCCATCTTCAAGAATAATAGCTCCAGCCTGCTCTACCACTTCAAAAATCATCACTGAGCAGAGTTCCCTCCTTACAGACATGGTCATGTTTGCAAAAGCAGGGAGCTGGTGCATAAACTCCAGTAGTTGCTCTATAAGAAAACAGAAATTCTTGTATAAAGACCATGAGGGATTACATCTTAGACCCACAACAAAATTTACAATTCAACAGTTCATTTCTTATTCAACTTAAAAATTTATTCTGCTAAAGTAGAGAAACCAAAGGTAAGTAGAGAAACCAAAGTTACTAAATGACTGTGCATTTAACAAATGATTTGTTTTGTTCATACATTTACATATACATGTAAGTATGAGCATATCGGAAGATAGCAGAATTCACAACCACCATAGAGAACCAGGAAACAACATAGTTCAGACAAGGCTGGAGAGTTTAGAAAGTCTTTCTTAGCTTGAGGTGCCACTTCATAGTGGTTAAGTTTAGTGATGCCCTTTGATTTAACAGATTAGTGAAAAAGCTTTTTGTCTAATTCTTATCAGTCTAAAGGTTTTTAAAAATACTATTAATAAATGTTAGTAGGTAATTAAATTTGAAATAATAGATATAAATTCTAACTCAAGATTTGTCACAGCAACTAGGTTAATTCTCTTTAACAAACAAATATTTATTGGTGCCTTAGAACATTCCCTGTATAATAAAATATAAGGGAAAAACACATATATGCAGCCAGCTAAGAAATTAAAATGACTATAAGGTACTGTATATACAAGAAAGCTAAAGTTAATTATATTTTAATTTTTAAAAAATTTCCTGAAAATAGTATAGATTTCTTTATCATTAAAAATGCACTTTTGTGACAGTCACACCTATAATCTTAGTACTCTGGGAGCCTGCTTGAGGCCAGGAGCTCCAGACCAGCCTGAGCAAGAGTGAGAACCCCATCTCTACAAAAATACAGAAAAATGAGCTGGGCATAGTAGCGGGCACCTGTAGTTCTCAGCTACTTGGGAGGCTGAGGCAGGAGAATCACTTAAGCCCAGGAGTTTGAGGTTGCAGTGAGCCATGATGATGGTACTATAGACAAAGTAAAAGCCTATCTCAAAAAACAAACAAAAAACCCCCAAATGAACAAACAAAACACTTTCCAGTTCAGATAATGAACTGAAAACATGACTACACTGCAGGTTATTTAACTATATTACATCTTTAGAACAGAAAGGAATGTTCAAATATGTTGATCTTTACCCACAGAAATTATTATTATTCGTAGTAGCATATTCTAATTTGAACAACAGTGATATGAATATTATAAAAATGAAATCTAGGATAAAATCTCAATTGAATTACTACCATACATAACTGACATTAAGTAAACTTTTTCCTTAAAAACAACATTAGCATCCTTAATATAATTCAACTTCCCAAGTAAAATATAGTAATAATTAGTTCTATAAAAAATTACATAAGGAAAATTGATAAAATTTTAGCTAAAAAGTTTAAAAATATATATATATATTTTCAAGTTAGGAAAATAAAAAATATTATTTTTAAACATATCTGAAAGTGTTTTAAAAGTTTTGTGGACATGACGGTTTAACGCAATTAGTTTAATGCAATCAAAGTTTTTGTTTTATAAACCACAACAGCCAACCTCAAAGATAGCTCTCAATGATTCCTGCCTCCTGATATTCATACTCCCCTCCCCTATTATACCAGGGTTGTTCAGTGTGACAAACAGAATGAGGTAGAAGTGATAATGTGCTGCTACTGAATCCAGATCATAAAAGATACTGCAGCATCTACTTTATTATCCCTTGGATTACTCCAAATGCCACGAAGTGGCATTAAATAGCGTATGGAGAGACTCATGTGAAGAACCAAGGGTCTGTGCCAAAAGTCATTTTGAGTACTCATCTTGGACATCGATGGTCCAGCTCAGCCCAATGAAGACTGAAATGACTGTAGCCCCATATCGATAGTCTGACTAAAACCTCATGAGAGATACTAAGCCAGACGACCTAGCTAAGCTGCTCTTGAATTCCTGACCTACAAAAACTTTGAGATAAATGTATGTTGTTTTAAGCCATTAAATTTTGGAATAATCTGTTATGCAGTGATAGATAACTGCGTGAAAAGTTACAAACTCTCACTGTGAACAGATGTACTTCTTACCAATGTCATCATCAGTTTTGTCTGCAGGCTCTTTTTCAAGACATTCTCGAACAAGATCTCTCCCCTGCAATGGATCTGTTCGATCAATCTCTTCATCTTCCTCTTCTTCATCCTCAGAATCAACAGGTCCTTCTGGAAGACGTGTTAAATCTACATCTAGTACCTCACTCTCCGTAGCCTACAGAAATAAATCTTTATCACGTATCATTTTATATTAAAAATACATGTCATAGTCTGAACTAATCAAATCTATCCCTTCCCTACCAAATACTGTATTATAAATAATTAGGCAATTTGGTATACTGTATCAAAAATATAATGAAATAATACTTATGTTTAAAAGTTTCTTTCTGGCTTGGCACCTGTAGTACAGTGGTTACAGTACCAGCCACATACACCGAGGTTGGCGGGTTCAAACCTGGCCTGGGTAAGCTAAACAAAAATGACAACTGCAACAACAAAAACAAAAATAGCAAGGTGTTGTGGCTAGCACCTGTAGTCCCAGCTAATTGGGAGGCTGAGGCAAGAGAACTGGTTGAGCCCACGAGTTTGAAGTTGCTGTGAGCTGTGATGCCATATCCTTCTATAAGAGCGACATAATGAGACTCTGTCTCAGAAAAAAAAAAGCTTCTTTCTGCCCAAAATATAAGGTCATCATTCCATAGTGTCACAACCAGGTGATAAATCTGAACCAGTAAGTATAGCATGGTCAGGAGACTCAGTCATCACTAAATGTATCTTTTTTATAAGAAATACTTGCATTTCTTGAAAGTACAGTTTTCTAACATGAAGTACAGGAAATAAAAATTTACCAACAATCACTTTATGAGTACATGTTAGCTTATGTTGAGTGTTGTGAAAAAGATTTTTTTTCATCCATGAAGAGTTCAAGTCTAACATAGATTATCATGTAAATTAAGAATAGATATTTTTTAAAAATGTAAAGAATAGTACTGAAATGTGCTAATACAGACCCATTATAAAAGACTGAACAAATACCCACTACTTCCTAATACATTATTGTTAAATCTAATAGTGAGCTAAGAGCTACAATTCTTCTAACTAATCTTTAAAATGAACTTACACTTAAAACTGTAACTTTGGAAATGTACTGATCTCAGATATTAAAGAAAATATCAAATTTTTAAAAATTATAAATTATCCTCTACTTTGGAAAGTGGGAAAAAAAACTGGAAAATATATTTAAAAAAATTAAAAACCTATAAATTAAAAGGTCATTCATAGAAAATAATGATGATATCTTTCAGAAAATAAAATTATCCTTAAGTACATTATTAAAAAATTTTATAAATATCACATTTGGTTGATTCATATTGTAAATGAAAATGCACATTAAAAGTCATCACAGAAACAAAAGTGAACACATAAGAATTCCATAATAAATAAAAAATATGTATTCAAATATGAGCATTAACGAAGACTACAGAATCCTCATCTTGTTTTGAACATTTACTATTTTGTCTGCCCAGAAGAGGATCTTCTTTCTTTTAACGATTGCTGTAACTTTCCACATCAAACCCAGAGATTACAGGGGGGAACCTGTTCCCTGGCTATAGAAGCTAAGGCAGAAAGGCTTTTTCTCTAGGTTTTTATATGTAATTAGTGCTGGAAGTAGAGCATCCTTTCTTCTCTGGTTGCTGAATTGGAAAAAGGTTGAGAGTAGGCAATCTATACCCACATGAAAAAGCCTTTCTCTAATGGGAGAAAATTAAACCAATAGTGACAGAGGCAGGGGACTGGGGAGGAAGACACTAACTAAGCAAGAGAGGCAGACAAAGAGAAAGACAGACACAGAGCAACAAAGCAACAGAAAGAAAATAGGGAAGACAGAGAAAGAAGGAACACAGCATGTGTAGCAAAGAATGCTGGTGACAGAAAGCATCAGACAAAGAAAGACAGGAAGTAAAAAAAGAGCTACAGGGAGCCAAAAGACCAGAAAAAGAAAGGCACAGATACACCAGCAAGAATCCAGGTTCCCTGAGGCCAGAGCTGCCTTTGCTTTCTCTGAGGGTCAATAAATTATCCTTCTGACTTTTGTAAAATCATGTTAGGGCTTTGATACTTACAACTGATCCTCATCTGTTTCAAAAGATTGCCTTATGCTTCCCATGGATTTCTGCACAGCTTTAACTAATAGCTGGTTAATAATCCAGACTAAATATCTCACTTGAGATCTTTAAGATTAGACAAGGTGGCTCTTCGGGGTCTGGTATGGTATAAATGTTCATGTCCTCCCAAAATTCTTTTTTTTTTTTTTTTTTGAGACGGAGCCTTAAGCTATCCTCCTGGGATGGCATCACAGCTCCTAGCAACCTCCAACTCCTGGGCTCAAGCGAGTCTCCTGCCTCCGCCTCCCAAGTAGCTGGGACCACAGGCCCGCCACAACGCCCAGCCATTTTTTGGTTGCAGCCATAATTGTTGTTTTGGCGGCCCGGGCTGGGGATTCGAACCCGCTACCTTAGGTGTATGTGGCTGGTGCCTTAGCCGATTGAGCTACAGGAGCCAAGCCTCAAAATTCTTATGTTGAAATCCTAATCCTGTAAACTGATGGAAGCTTTGGAAAGTGATTAGGTCATGAGAGAAGGGATCGGGTCATAAAAATTCTCATGAATGGAATTAGTACCCTCATAAAAGAGCCAGTAGGACCCCATTTGCCCCTTCTACCATGAAAACACACCTAGAAAGTGCCATCTATGACTCAGAAAAATGACCAACAGACATCAAATCTGCCATTGACTTGAACTTGAACTTTCTAGCCTGTAAGAAATAAATTTCTGTTGTTCATAAGCTACCTAGTCTATGGTATTTTGTTGCAGCATCCTGCATAGACTAAGATAGGGTCATAGAAGGGTAATCCTATCCTCTGCCTACCTAGTATGCTCTGAATTATGTTCTGGCTATGAAACGTTAGAGTTTAAATGGAATATATTTCCGAGTAATGCATTCTTGAAACCATAAACTTGCTTGTAGGTTATAATCTCTTTTTGAAGGAAAGTAATTTTTAATTTAAAAATGTGTTATGTTAGGGGTCTAAACCCTTTCCCCTCCTAGAAGAGAAGAGAAGGTCTACCCGGCCCCACCCCCAAAGCCTTTCAGCAACCTGTGAAATCTCCCTTCTCCCTATACACAGTATAAAAACAAGCCCCAAACCACTCAGTGCAGCCACCGTCTATGCCTGGGCAGGTCTCAGTCTCCTCTCATTACACTTGGCCTGAACCCTCTCCTGGTCTCCTCTCTGGGTCAACCACTGAACCCCTTTAATTTGGTGCTGAAATTTTAGTATACAATCAAAAAGACTTTCTCAAAAATATGATTTATTTACTTATACTAACTTTAAGAAACCAGTGTTAAAAAAACACTAAGGCAATATTTTCTTTCTTTTTTTTATTAGATAATAACTATGTACATTAATGCAATTCTGGGGTACAGTGTGTTTTCATATACAATTTGAAATATTTTCATCAAACTGGTTAACATAGCCTACATGTCATTTTCTTAGTGATTGTGTTAAGACAATCATATTCTACTCTTAGAAAGATTCACTTGTACCCTTGTAAACCATAGAAGTGATCCCTCCAATCACCCTCCCCCCTCCCTATATACTTAGGCTGTTATTAGGTTATAGATTTCATATGAAAGCTATAAATTAATTTCATAATAGAGCTGTGTACATTTGATACTTTTTCTTCCATTCCTGTGACACTTTGCTAAGAAAAACACTTTCCAGCTCCATCTATGTAAACATGAAGGACGTAAAGTCTCCATCTTTCTTTATGGTGGATCAACAAACTGTGGTATATGTACACTAAGGCAATATTTTCTACACAACTTAATTTTTTGGAATATAGATTCTCACCCCAGGCTCAGTTTTTTTCCATTTTATCAACTTTTAAGTACAATCTAGGTTACAAATTCAGCTTCCTAAGCCACCCTATCTTCACTTTAAAGTTTTCATCCCTGACCCAGTGAATTAGGGAATCAGGTTACCATAGAGGCTCCTCAACCTTGTCTCATTTCCACTTTTTGGATTATGTCTGATAAAAAGATGAATGACTCACAACATGAAAAGTCAAGATGTAATTGGGTTATATGGACAATACAGAAAGGTTATTATATCTGTATGATAAGTGAAGATGTTTAAGGACATAGCTCCTTTGGAAGAACAGAAGCCATGGGTCTAAGATTGGGAGAAGGCTATTAAAAGAATGTTTTTAGGGACCTTTTAATATAAACTACAAAGGAAAGAATATGATCTCTTCTTTTAATTGTCTTCTTATATTCTTTTCAAAGCAGTATAAAAATAATGAGTAAAGTTAGTTAAGAAAATATACTAACCTGTTAAAATGTTAAGAGTACACAACAGGACAGTGACAAAAAAGGAATTAATAAAAAGTATGAGTGGCCAAAAATATACCAGGAAGTTAAAAAGGCTATTTTCAAATTTAAAAAGAAATAAACAAAAAGAACTATATAGAAAACAAGGTCTAAATCCTTGACTAAACAAAGGTAAGCCATGTGCTTAAGATAAAGGTAAATATAATATCCATCAAGACTAGAAGTCTGCATGATACTTCTAAAGATGCAGTTCCTAGGCAGAAGTTTAATATTTTAATAACTAGATAAGAATTAATTTTTTTGCTGGGCATGGTGGCTCAGGACTGTAATCCTAGCACTGTGGGAGGTTGAGGAGGGAGAACTGCTTGAGCTCAGGAGTTCAGGACTTGCCTGAGCGAAAGTGAGACCCTGACTCATGAAAAAAATGGAAAAACCCAGCTGGGTGCCACTGTGAGCGCCTGTAATCTCAGAGGCTAAGGCAGCAGGATGCCCACAAGCTGGAGTCTGAGGTTGCAGTGAGCTACCAAACCACTGCACTCTGCTGAGGGGCATAGGGTGGGACTCTGTCTCAACAAAAAAAAAAAAAAAAAAGAAAAGAAAAAGAAAAAAAAAAAGCAATGAAATGAAATAAAAAAACCAAAAAAAAAATTAATTTAAAAAAAATGTAGTCTACAACATTTGGCATACAATAAAAACTTAATAGATATGTGAAGCAGGGAAATGGGACCTATAACCAGGAGGGGGGAAAAATCTATCAATGTAAAGAGACCCAGGAATGTTAGAGATGTTGGAATTAAAAACAAGCACTTTCAACTTATAAATAAGTTCAAGGATTTAAAAGAAAAAAATAATTAGTGGAAAAATGGAGACTCTCAATAAGAAAATGTAAACTAGAAGAAGAGTAAACTTGAAGAAATGGCAATAAAACTACTCAGACTGAAGTAAAGACAGGGGAAATAAGCCAAAAAAAAATTTACTAAAGCTTAGAGACTCATGTAATATCTAATGATCAAGAGTTGGTACAAAAAATGTGGGTCAGTCAAAAGATACTCCATATTTATGTAGGTTACAGAAGATTAAACCCTTACCTTTCAACTATTTATATTTTACCCTAGCAACTGGGACACAGCAGGCCTTCAGAAAGATTACAATATGTACATTAAATTCAGGAAAAAAACACATATATTGGTGATAAGACTTAGACAAGTATTAAACTTCTTCTGTTTTTCTTTTCCTGTCATATGAATACGTCTCTATGTATATGTGTAAATAGAATTTGGTGAGGCAGACAGTCTGAGGTGATTTTTTTGATGACATGGCCTTCCCTAAATAACACACCAGAGGATATCCTTTTCCTGTTTGCATCTAGATAAACATGAAGCTACAATGAGGGGAACTATAACTTGGAATTAAGAGTCACACGAACTTACAAAAACTGTACTTCAAATTTAGGGGAAGTATTAAATCATAACCTTAGACATTCCGTGTTTCTCCTGTCTGCATTCCCATTTTTAGTATTTTATTTAACCTTTTTTACTAACAATTTAGTGTTTGTGTTTCCTCTTTGTCATCCTTGTCAGAGCTAGAATCCTGGCTCTCCTGTTATCTAGGCTGATGTATTCCAT
This sequence comes from Galagoides demidoff, assembly GCA_963574575.1. NCBI lineage: Eukaryota > Metazoa > Chordata > Mammalia > Primates > Galagidae > Galagoides > Galagoides demidoff. The sequence goes on from CAUYQV010181254.1 coordinate 9,225, forward strand.
AATCTGTACAACAGGAGAGGCAAGCAGAGTCAAGTCTCCTTTGCCATGGATAATGAAGTTCTAGTTAACAGAGACCGCCTGCATTTTTCTTGAAATTAAAAAAAAAAATTTTCTAGATTGCTTCCTAAGTGCCAACACTGTACTTGATTCAGCATGGAAAACAAATGTAAGATACAATCTCTGCTCTCCATAAATTTGCTCTGATAATGAAAAATGTTAAGTTTGTATATAACTACAAAAAATAACAACAACGAAAAGACAAGAGTGAAAAACCCAGAGAAAAACTGCTGTGGGGGTCCAAGGAAGGGGATACCTCTTCCTGTTGGAAAAATGTTGGAAACTGTTGTCTAAGTGGAGCTACGGGGGGAAGAGCATAATTAAAACAACACAAAGTCAGGGAAAGGCAGGCATATTCATGAAGGAGAATCCACACGGTGTGCCCAAGGTTGCCATACATACATAGAGGAAAATGGCAAATTGTAGCTAAGTGTACCTTTACAAAATACTCCTTACAAAATTTTACAGAATATGTACAAAATATTTCTGTGTTGATATATAAATATTAAAATATTAAAAACAAATTCTTACAGTTTATATTTTTAATATTTATATATCAATACATAGATACCCTGTAGCATATGTAAGTGAGGGAATAGTAGAATACAAAATCAAACTGAAGATTATAATTAGAAGTGAAAAGCTTGAAATTTGGAATGAATTAACAGTGAGGCATTAAAGCTTTTAAAATAAGAAGTAATTAAAGTCATTGCAATTTATGTCAAGTGAGAATTAAAAAATTGAAAGTCTTCAAAAAAAAAAAAGATAACAGATTTTAAATAGGTCTCTGATGACATTCTTAATAGTAATTTAAAGACAGGTAGAAGAGAACGTGTGGTGGGTCAAGGGTAGCTGAGGTGACGAAAGACCAATGATGAAAATGTGGCACCAGAGATCTGGAGACTGGCACCAGAGCAGTGAATTAGGGAAATTATGCGTTGAAGTGGTAACTGCAGCCTCCAGATTTTTGAGAACATTATTTACTTTCTATGTAGAAACTAAAAAGAAAAGGTGGGAGGTGAAATGTGTACCTTGGGTTACTTGAGTTAATGAAAAGGTAAATGCTTTTGTTTGATAGTTAATATTTCTCAGTTTTCCAGCTCTTGGAAAAGACTTAAAGAAATTTAGAAAGAAGTGCATCTTATTCCCTTGAGTACTCTCTGAAGATGCATAAAATATTCTTTCTGAAGATATTCTAACATTTGATGCATACTTTTAGCTAAATTTCAAGCTAATATGATTAGAAACATTCACATTGGAACCACAGGCTTATACTATTTTTTTTTTCAGAATGTGGTAAATACTTTATTTTGAAGTTTTGTTTTTTTGTTTTATTTTCATTTTTTTAGAGACAGGCTTGAGTATAGCACCATCATCTCAGCTCACTGAAACTTCCCCCCAACTCCTAGGCTCAAGAGATTCTGCTGCCTCAGCCTCCCAAGTAGCTAAGACTACAGGTGTGCACCACCATACCTGGCTAATTTTTTGTATATCTTAGAGAGACGGGGGTCTCGCTCTTGCTCAGGCTGGTAGCTAGAAAAAAAGAATGGTGAACAGGGAGAATTCCACGTTCTGTGTACTATAAAATCACAAAAAAGGGAGATGTAGATAGACATAGCAATGACCTTTGTTGAGAAAAGCCACACATAAACCAAAAGATGGCAATTGTCTTTGTTCCATCTTGTATCTGCCTGCAAAATTCCCTTTATTAAATTAGGGCTGATTTTTCCCAAAATATCAGAATCTGAGTTATTCTATAGAATCACAGTCTAAAAGGTTTTCCTCAGACAATGATAATACTATTTTTATAGATTTGTGCCATATGGTAGCCACCTGCCCCATGTGGCTATTGGATGCTTGTAATATGGCTAGTGTGAATTGAGATGTGCTAGCAACTCTGGCTTTTGAAGACTCAGTATAAAAAAGGAATGCAAAGTAACCCATTTATAATGTTAGAACGTTGATCCCATGTTAAAATTATATTTGAATATATTGTGCTAAATAAATTATTAAAATTAATTTTGTTTCCTTTTCTTCTTTTTCTTTGTGGAGATGAGGTCTTTCTCAGGCAGAGTGCAGTGGCATCATCATAGCTTACTACAACCTTAAACTCCCAGGCTCAAGTGATCTTCTTGCCTCAGTCTCCTAAGGATTGGATAATAGGCACGTGCCACAACAACCAGCTAATTTTTCTATTTTTTGCTCTTGCTCAGGCTAGTCTTGAACTCCTGGCCTCAACCAATCTTTCTGCCTTGCCCTCCCAAAGTGCTAGGACTGCAGGTGTAAGCCACCAGGTGTGGTCTCCTTTTACTTTTTTTTAATGTGGCCACTAGAAAATTTAAAATTGAGTATATCGTTCACATTAAATTTCTATTAGATAGCTTTGGAATAAGTGATACATTTGAATTCCTGAAGAAAACAAACTTCAATATCATAAACCTTCTATTTTATTAAAAGCATTTTATATTCATGATCTCTGATAAAATAAACCACTGGACATAAAGCACCACACCCAGGGAACTGTTCCACATCTTACACTAAAGGAGACATTATAGAAATTCCATTATTGGGATCTTAAAACACTTATTGTACTGGCCTGAACCTAATTTAGGTTTAGTCTTAGTTGGATTCTATGAGGATTCTCTCGGTTTATGGGTCTTTCGAGCCTTCTCCCTACTATTACAAAGGATCGCTAAAAAGCTCAGTAGGCTTGACAAATTGTTCATATTGGGTTTTAAAAATGGAAAAGTCTGTCAATATACTAATTCACTACTTAATTTATGCTATACTATAGTAATAGAAGGTTTATAATACAAAAACAGATCTAATTTTCCTCATGACTTCTAATTCTACATTATAACAAAAATCTGCCCTTTTCCAAGTTTAAGTTCACTTGCTTACAGAACCTTTTTTTAAACCAAAGCAAGTGTTATATATTAATGTGCATTCACCTAGATAAAGAAATGAAAGAGAAGACTATATCCAAACACTACTGGACCAAACTTAATCATTCTCAAAAGACAGATCATTTAATTGGGCTTACAGATTCGAAACAGTATATAAAAGATATTTTTCAATAGGACTAATGCTAATATTTCATACCCTAACTAAAAGATGTGACTGTCTAAGCCACAATCACAGGATATTTGGCAGAATGAAAAAGCCACACACGGGGAACAAAAACTTTTAAGGTATTACCTGGTAGATATCAGATAAACTGCTGCTCCCAGAGTCACTGGCAATGCTGCAACCAGACTGACTAGAAGACACATGGGTCACTTGTGGATGCGGGTTGTCTGTGAGGTGCATCTTGGTAAGATCAGCTGGAAGCTGAAGAAAAAAATAATGTAAGTTATTCTCATTGTCAAACTTTACCTTTTTGAAATTCTTGATCAACTCTGCAATACATTTTGCTTTATGTACACTGCTGTGCAACCTCATTTCTACCCTAAATTCTAAATTCTTAGCAAAAGAAAAAAATTTTTTTTAATTTATTGTTGGGAATTCATTGAGGGTACAGAGAACCAGGTTACACGATTGCATGTTAGGTAAAGTCCCTCTTATAACTATGTCTCACCTCCAAGAGTTGTGTCACACACTGTGACTCCCCACCTCCCTCTCTCCTCCTCTCTCTCAGCTCCCCTATTCCACCACCCCCCACCATGTATTAGGTCATCAATTGTCCTCATACCAGAATTGAGTCCACTGGATTCTTGTTTCTCCATTCTTATGATGCTTTACTAAGAAGAATGTGTTTCAATTTCATCCAGGTTAATACAAAAGCTATAAAGTCTCCATCTTTTTTAGTGGCTTAATAGTATTCTATGGTATATCTAAACCACAGCTTGTTAATCCATTCCTGGATTGGTGAGCATTTAGGTTGTTTCTACATTTTATCAATTGTAAATTGAGCTGCAATAAAAGTCTAGTACAAATGTCCTTATGACAAAATGATTTTTTTTCTTCTGGGTAGATTATAATGAATCAATGGTACTCTCTGAAACTGTTAAATAAGTCTGTGGTGATAAGCCCACTGAATAGTATTCAAAAGAGACTGCAATTAACTAATGATATTTCAGAAAATCTCACCCTCCCCCATGTTGTCTGTTTCCACTGTAAAGGGTAGAAATGCTATTAAAATACATGCATATGCACACCTACACCCTACTAATACAAAATGGTAACTAATACCAGAATAAAACAGCAGTATCTTGCACTAAAGTATCACCTGCTGGCACTAAGACTTAGGACAAGTAATAAATTGACTACATCTAATATTCAAAAAAATTATAAACATTTTTACACTTAATATTATATTGGTTTATAGTAGGCCCAGAAAAATTAATAATCAAAAAGATTTAACGAATGTCTGTGTTACGGGAATATAAGAAACACAAGAAGGAAATGACTCCGCCACCCCATCTTTAATGTGATAATACTTTTTATCACTATTGTGGTTGTACATTTTAAACCATAAAGTATTAATAAAATAGACATCTCACAATAAATGCTAGAGGAGGTAAGAAAAGATACACCCCACTGTGTTCTGGTGTAAAGTTTTACATAGGAAGCATGCTTCTAAATCTTCCAAATAATTTCTGTGCAATGTGCTATTCAAGATGATTAAGAAAAATGAAACAGGGCTTCTCATTGCTTTACTATAGAAAATATTAAAGAAACACAGTGTAAATTAAATATACTCTAAAAGGAGAAAATAGTCCAGTTTGAGTTGTAGTGTCTCAAGAGGAGTTACTATAATCATGAAAACTACACATAAAATTCCCTTGCTGAGAATATTGGCTTAGGTATTTCAGAAGAATCCTACTACTAAGATAACAGAAAATCTAGACTACACACACACACACAAAATATGTGTCCTTCAAGGCTGCCTTTTCTCTTAATATTTTTGTTTTCTAAGGTGGAGGCCAACAGGCTGAGAAGCAGTTCTAGAAAGCCTCTGGCAAAAGGAACAAAAGTTGAATCCAAAGGGCCAGCATGGAAGGACCATCTTTGGATTGGGACCCTGGAGAGTAAATTACACTCTAAAAGTAAATGTGACCCAAATGTAAATTAATACTGATTTTAGAATCATCTCATACCTGATTGCTGGATTAAGGTTACAAAGACTGCTTGTCAACTGTTACAAGGAAATACAGCTCTTCACTACAGGAAGGAAAAAAATCATCCTGGTCTTCAAATTATTTTAAAATTTTGCATAGATAACATCTCAATAAGACCAGGCATATGAAGGTGGACAATTAAGTTCATGAATTTATTCTGAAAAAGTGCTACCTATCTCACTGCTGAATATCACCATAGTAACCTTCAAAGTACTCCCCTTAGGAAGCTATGCACCTATTTCACCCGTCAAAGGAATTTCAGAACTCTTTTTCTGAAATGGCTATCAGAACTGTTATCATATAAGGGCAGACAATTAAGTTTATGAACTCATCCTAGAAAAAGTGCTTTGAGCGCTGGCACTGTTGCATAGTCTTCTGAGGGCAGTACTTCGAAGGTGACTATAGCGATATTCAGCAATGAGGTATGTAGCACTTTTTCTAGGACAAGTTCGCGAACTTAATTGTCCAACTAATAATTCAACAATTTCTCTTTGGGTACCTACCCTAAAGCACACATGTGAACAAGGAGAGGTGCACAAGGACACTCATTTACAAACAGTATTTCTAATAGTATAAAGGAAAAAGAAGCCATAAAAATAGTATTATGAGATTTCTGGTTATACAGATATCTAGGTTTGCAGGAAAGATTTTAAAGAATATATGCCAATCAATAGTAATATTTCCTAGAAAAGGAGAAAATTTGGGGCTGGTGATGAAGGATTTTAGCTTTACATGCAACATTCAGTTGAAATGTTTTATATTCTTATGGAGAAAGTATTCCTAGACTGAAAGTCTCTGACTTTTCAAAACTAAAAACAAATACAGGGTGTCTACAAAATTCATGTACAATTTACTATGTGAAATTATTTTAAACTGCACATAAACTTTATGGCCATCCTGTATATACACACATGTAAATGAGGGTGATTTTCTCATATGGCCCATTTTACAAAAGGGCCATAAATACTGGGAATGTGCTGAAAATGTTAGCAACTAAATGTTCACACAAAGAATATAGTCTTTTTATAATGGTAAAAAATAAATTAAGATTCAAAGATAGGTTTCATTAGAATACCTGTGAAAACATAATAAGTACTAATATACTTGATATTTATAGCAAAGCTGAGAATTAACATTTAACATATAAGCACTGGAAACAGTAAAAAGTGACATAAATTAGATAACAACAAAATAATTATAATAGTAATTATAAATGGGAGGTGAAATAATTCCATGTGTCATCATTCCATTCATTTGAATGTGGCATTTAACATTCTCTGTATCTATCTTACTGTGCATATGTGCATATATATGTAGGTGTCCCCTCTGCAGATTAGGTGAAACCTTTTGTGGATACCAAAACACAGATGTTCCAGTCCCTTGTATAAAATGGTATAGTATTTGCATATACCCACAAATATCCTCCTATATACTTTAAATCCCCTCTAGATTACTTATATATCTCCTACCTCTCTTTCACATACATTGTGTTAACATTCTCCAAAAACCTAGTTCTTTTCTTTTGATAATCCCTGCATAATCATGACAATAATTGTATACTGTTGATGTGATGACATGATGAGATATATGGTATTGTAGGTCAAGTGGTGGGACTTCAAGTCAGCTTGAACTTTTGGATAGGATATCAGAAGGATCATCTACAACAGAAGAACTGGGTTCTATTTGCAGGCACAAAGCCTTCTCCACCTAGTAAATAGTCATCTCAAGCAAGCAACTCTAATAGACGAGAAAGTTGAACTTCCAACTAAGAATCGCACAAGTAAAGTCATGGCCTGAAAGAAACCCCAAAAACTCAATTAAGAAGAAATTACACTTGAAGTCAGAGCTAATAAAATAATAAGGAAAAGGAGGAGCATACATAAAATGAAAACAAATTATAAAGCAAAGGTAATTATGAAAAAGCATCACTTAAGAGATTTCAGAATTAAACAATGACTGAATTTACATGTTTAATTGTAATTGTTCACAAATGAAGAATGTATTAGTGAATAGCTGGGCATGGTGGTGGGCACCTGTAGCCCCAGCTATTTGGGGAGGCTGAAGCAAGAGGATCCTTGAGCCCAAGAATTTGAGTTTGCTGTGAGCTATGATACCACAGCATTCTATCGATGGTGACAAAGTGAAACTCTGTCTCAAAAAAAAAAAAAAATGTATCAGTGAAACAGAAGATGAAACTAAGAACACACAAACTGAAAATGAAGTATGAAACAAATATCTGGAGACAGTATAGATAGACAACTCAGAATTGTAACACCTGAAGAGACTGGAGATTAATAAAGGAGTTGCAATTTTCTAAAAATAAAATTTTCACAACTGACAACAAATGAGAATCTTTAAGTTTGAGAGAATCCTCCAAGTGCCAAGCAGGGGAAATAAAACAAAACATTAGACAATCCATAGTAAAACTTATTGAATCAAGTATTAAAAAAATAAAAGCACAACTAACCACCATAAAGGAGAAAAACAGAGTACTTAATAAAGGAACAAGAACTATAAGGAGTTCAGACATTCTCATCAGCAATGATAAATGCCAGAAGACATGGCATTAAATTTTCTAAAGAGCTAAAGGGAAGGCTCAGCGCCTGTACCTCAGTGGTTAGGGTGCTGGCCATATACACTAAGGCTGTTGAGTTCAAATCTGGCCCGGGCCTGCTAAACAACGACAATTGCAACCAAAAAATAGCCGGGCGTTGTGGTGGGCACCTGTAGTCCCCAGCTACTTGGGAGGCTGAGGCAAGAGAATAACTTAAGCCCAAGAGTTTGAGATTGCTGTGACACCATGGCACCCTACTGAGGGTAACCTAGTGAGACTCTGTCTCTAAAGAAAAAAGAGCAAAAGGGAAAAGACTTTAGGTGTACTACTTTATATCTAACTAGACAATTATGTGATCTGACAACATAAGGACTTTAAGGGTCATGCCCCCACAGAATACTGCTGATGTAATTATTTATTTAAGCAAGAAAATACATGAATTCAGGAGTAGTAAAATATAAATGTGTAGTCACATGGGCAAAATGCATGAATAAATAAAAATAAAATCAGTAAAATGTAGTAGAAAACACAAAGTAGCAAATATGGAAAATTAGTAAGTTTTATGTGTTTAATCACAATCCAGAATTAAAATTCATCAACAGTAACATGAGAGATGGGGGATGAAAAGGGGGAAGGAGACAAGTACTCTCATAAATGCTTAATTTTCACAGTAAAGTACCAATCACAGAATTCTGCTCATATGGTATTAGTTGGCATTTACTGAAACCTTAGAATCTGATGTTTAAAATCCTCTTTGACTCTTCTGTACTTGTTAAGTCTTGAATCAAAGTTGGCTACCAATACCTACAAAGGCTCTTTTTTGGTCATCTTAAAAAACAACTCCCATATCTCATTCTTAATTTTCTTTAAAGCTTTTTTACATGGTCTCAATCCATTTCCTTTCTATAAGTGGTTTTAAACCTCAATAGTGCCACTATCAAGCATCAGTAATGCTTGGGCCCTACAGGTGGCATTTGTACTAACGGGCCCATCTATGCTTTAGCAGATAATAGCTTGCATAAATTATATACCAAGGCTTCTGCTCATCTCTTTACATTTCAATCACTTGTTTGCCAAATGGACAGTGAATTTAAATGTCCTTCCAGAAGCTGCCTTTAAAAAAGAGGCAGGGAGCGAGGCCAGACAAACAGTATACCATGATGCTATCACAGCATTTCTGCCTTAGTCACCACTGACAGGACAATCTTTAAACAAAGACATGACTTCAGACCATCGTTAAGAGGGGTCTCTATTGTGCATGTCTCCATTCAAGAGAACAATAAAGAAATTTTAACATAATAAACGTTACAAGCAAGAGTTTTCTAAAGCATTTAGTTTTATAAAATAAAATTAAAATTTCACATTTTTTCATTTTTCTGTTTTGATCAGAAATTAACACACATGGCAAGAAAGATACTTGAATGACATAAAATTACAGACTATATAAACAGCCACTATGAACAATAAAATTTATTGAATTATAGTGTACATTTTCTACAACTTAGCTGGGGCTGTTGTGTAGCATTTTCCTTTTTTTGTGGGTTAGTATGTTTGGTGTAAACTGACAACTATGATAGATGACCTTAAATAGTCTCAAGCTATTAAAGGTTGACTTGCTACTACTTTGAAAATACTTAGAAACATTTTAAATATACCTTCACACAATCACTTTTCATACTGAATATTTTCTTCATATTATCTCACTGCTTAAGAATGATCACCTAGTCTTCATAAAATAGCACAATTCAGTCCATTTATCTGACAGCACCATATTAGTGGAAAATGTTGTATAATATAAGACTTGATGGATATATTTAAATACATCAACCATTTAAGAAAATGAAGTAGAAAACATTCAAGTTAAAGAGTATAATCACAGGTAAGTACAGAAATAACCACAACTAAATGACAATTCAGTCTGAAGAAAGTACACCTCAAATATATTGCACTTTGTCTTCTGATTAAAAAGGTACTTTTTGAATTCTAAGTCACATTAGAATGTTTTAGGTATTTCTTCAAATAAAAAACAATGTGGCAATGAGACTGAGCTTTTTAGAACTGTTCTGTGGTTCTTATTTTTAAAGTTCAGAAAATAAAATAGCACAATAAAGCTTACTGACATTCAAAATAGATCATAAATTTAATAACTAAATTATATTAATCTCAAAGAAAAGAATAACAATTACTTACTTTGGAGGCCCATGGCTGAAGACAATTGGCATAACAGCGAACAAGAAAAGCCATTTCCTAGGCTGGAAAGGATAGTTTCTTTTTCAAACCACAGCCACACTGATGAGTATGATGACAAAATTCTGTCAAGTTTCTTTTTACAAATCATACACCATTCCAGTGTTATATAATGGCAGCCTCTCCAAACCCCTTTTCAAACTGAAATCAGGAGCTTTCAATAGCTTAGAGTATTGTTCTTGACAACTCTAACACTTCTCATTAAAATGTTTACTTTAACAAGCAAATCTGGCTCAGAACATACAAACACATGCATCCTCAGGCATCTGGCACAGACATGCACAGACACACAGTTAATACAGTATCAATCAAAGCAAATAAGCCAACATGCACCAATCCGCGTTCCTGGGTGCTGTAAAACCTTTCCTCTTGGTAACAGAGCTTTGTCTTTTCTTCAACTTATTTCATTCTATAGCACAACCACTGCAGCAATTCTTCTATATCAGAAGCAAATACTGTATCTTGAAGATTAAAGTTTCTTCTTTATATTCTTAGCCACCAGAGGTTTTGTCTTTTTTAAATCAACCGTTGAGCAAATGATAGTTAGAAAATAATATGCTGTAACAGGTTTGTCCTGCAGAATGCCTAAGAATCTCCAAAATTCAAATTATTTTCTGTTTTCACATGCACTATTTACAGCTCTGCAGCACTGCTTCTTGTTCTAATGCATCAGTAACAGCACTGTTGATGTAATTCTGGCTTTTCTGGCTAAAAATTTACATATGATATGGTACAAAAATGCTATATCTTCTGCTAAAGCAAGACTGTATGTTAGTGTCTTAATTCCTACTGTCCTTGCCTGTTTCACAGCAGCTCCCTAAGGAGAAGCTCCTATTGATTCTATGCTCTGCAGTAAGATGAAATATCTAATAAGAAGGAAAGAGTGGGAGGAGAATAGAGCTAAAAGGATGACATCACCTGTACAGAAAGCCTTCAGAAACTGCATTAGATCAATTGGCTACTGTATCTGCAGATGTAGCCCAAAGAGCAGTTTATTGAAAACACACACACACACACACACACACACACACACACACACACACCCTCCCTTTCCTGAGACACGTCAGCAAGCTAAATTCTATAATAAAAAATTTGGCCATGCACCTTTTCTATTTAACAGTTCTAAAAATCCATTTTGATTTTTAATTCTGCACATGATAAAAGCTGTATTTGAGAAGCCACATTTCCTAATATTATTATTCAAATTTAACACAGTATTGTCTTCCCAAGGGAAAATAATTAGCTTTGATAAGAGTCTTGCATTCTAAATACACGAAGCAGCCTAGTTCTCAGATGTTATACATGTGTTTATAACACTACTAATTTGGGACTTCTGGTTTGCAAACTTGCTATTCATAAATAACTGTTCTGAAAGGTATAACCTTCAGAATCCTTCTAAATTAACATTAAATATATAAAAACTGGTACTAAGATTTGTATGTAAGTAGTATATTTGAATGGAAACAATAGAACTTCATTTTGCAAGAGAAAGCTGGAAAAGAAATCACACAATAGCTGTAGGATTCACCAATTCCTTTGAGGAAGAATAATCTATACAACATTCTATTTTTCTATAGCTCAATTCCTAGAAAGAGACAAGATGCCAGAAAAAGAAGAAATCAAAAAAGAAAATCCTTAAACTTGCTTCCAAAGTGAGTTTGAACTAAAGGAAATTTCCCCAATTCTGTATAAAAATTACCCCCTCCCAAAAAAGATTTTTATTGTGCCACACCCTTTTCCATCTGAAAACACAATACCTCTAAGTACCTATTCTTGTTCTTCATGCTTCTGCCACAAGGTGCCTCCTACAGACACTCCTACTTAAGCTTGGTATGGTGCTGCTCAATGGCAAAAGACATAGTTTTTACAGTCATATAGCTGACATCTCCAATCTGTGAAGTCATGAAACTAACAATCAGTACACAAATCAAAGTAACAACTATTTCATTTTATTTCACCTAACACTTTCATTTTGGGGAGAAAGAGGTGTGCAACATAGGAGATATTACCTGAGAGACAGGTATTATGACAAATGACTGCACTGACTACAGAAGAGGCATCTGATTAGGTGTGCTCGTACGCACACGTACACGCATACACTGACTTTTTAGATATCTTTAGGCAAAGTCTGAGTCACTTTCTGAACAACATTGTACTGTCAACCTGAATTATACTGCTACTTATATGATTAGAATTTAAGTAAAATTAAGCATCATTCTGAATAAAGTCAATCTTTAAAAAAACATGCTTTATAAATTTTGATTTCCATAGAACTTAAAAATTGTTTTCTACAAAAATTCCGAAAGATATACAAAATTTGCTTTTAAATATAAAATTAAATCTCACAAAATACAAATAAGCATAACACTAGTTATCTACACAGGTTGATTTTTTAAGCACATTTTTCCCCCAGTCTAATTAAACTATTAGTGAATTGGAATTCCAATAACTATTAAGTATTCAAGTATAAATTAACTAAAACCTAACATTAATCATTCTTTAAAATAGAAAAATCATAGTAGGTCCATTCTATATGGATAAAGACAAACTCCTGCTAATAGTAAGTTTCTAAAAGACAAGCATTTCTAGACTAAGATTTCTACATAAATCTTAGTAATACGACTCAAGAATATTTCAGTTTCCCTAACAGACAATAATTGCATTTGCATATATTATAACAGAATATATTATAGCCAAGTCAAACAGTAAAATCCTAACGCATACCTCTCCCGTTTTATAAATCATGCTCATAACACACAAAGAGAGACCTTAAGCTGAGCAAGGGAGACAGCCATCTCTTAGCTGCTTTGAAAAACTGCTGCTCTGTGTAAGAAATGTAATCCACTAATGCCATATGTTAGAGCTACTGTAGTAAACACGAACCCAATAAAGGAACAAAATCCTCTTTCTCTTTAGTTTGGCTTCAAAGTGAAGATGACATCATCCTTTTCCTTGTTCTACCAATTCATCTCATAGTATTTGCTATTCTAGGGAACTGAATGGTGATCCTATCATGTAAAATCTCCCTGTGTAACAATGCCAAGAAACTGCCAAATTCCACACTCAGCTTGTCAATCTACCAGCATTCTGATAAAATAATGACTTAATCTTTCAATTAATTACAAAAAGAAGAAATAAACATCTTTGAAGAAAATAGTACTTTATTAATAACTAAAATATATAGGTTGATGACCTATTTTTCATTTGTATTACTTTCAGAATTTCATCATGATCTCATCTTATCTTAGCTATTCATATGAAGTAATTGCAGCAAAAGAAAATGTCCTGATCTACACATCATAAGGGAATTATCACTATAGGACAGCCACTTAAGAACACACTTCCCCTGCATATGAAATGCCATGATGATAAGGGTAAGCCATACTGAAATCATCTTCTTTAGTTTTAAACATAAACTGAAATATGTGAAAATTGTATTATACAAACAAAGATAAGGTTCTGACAGTTGCTCAACTATCAATATACCCTTATGTCAATATGCGGCAACAATGAAAAGGAGGGAGGGAAAAATCACCAGAGATAAAGGTAGGCTGTCAGAGAATACACATTCTAGGCATTATGAAAAATAAAAATTGTAACAAAACCCAAATTTATACTAATCTCAGGCACAGACATACAAATTTATTCCTCACCTGTGCAGTGAAATATTTTAGTCACAATTCAGAATAGCAACTCTCATAAGAAGGTGAGGAACATAAAAGAAACAAGGCACATATTTCTGTATTTTAGTTGTAAGCATTTGTTCTTTAAAATATAAATTGCTGCATGTACTGCTTTACATAGCAGAAACATTTTAAGCCTTTTGGAAAATAAATGAATAAGTGACTCCAAAGATGAAAGGTAACATACAAGTCCTTTTAAATGATCACTGAAAGCTTTCCACCCCCTTTCCTAGCTGCTTAACTTGAACATCTAAAATGAGTCTTTGTAGTTATCAGACACAGTTAACTCTAATAACTGGTGCCTCTCAGGAATTCTTGCATTCAAACTGCATCCTACCTATTCCTCAGCCTTTTTGCAGGAATAGAAGCCAGAGTACAATCTTATTCTTTTGTAGGAAACAGTGTGCTTCAGCATACTGTCATCCATGTCCACTAACTGATCACCCTCATGGTGTCAGAAAAACTCTGTCAAAGTCCCAGCAGGACACATATGCACTATGAAATACGATCCAACCTTAGGGAGCAATAGTGGGGGGAAAAAAAGCAAAAGGGAGAAGCTGTCACCATCAACCAAGGTGATGTAAGCTTCTATAATTAGAATCAGTGAAATTGAATGAACAATAAAAGGCACCACCATGCTTCTATTTTCCCTACACTGTGCAGTTGTATATCAAGCATTTTCATACACCCACAGAGGTATATACTTTGCATATACGGTAGTCACTCAAGTATGTTACAAAGTATAGGCAAACCTAAAATTTAAAACTGTTATTTTTCTTCAAAAAATAAAATCTGCCTAATACTTAAAAGAGACCCATAGTGGTAGGAAAATAAAGTCTCTTTTTAAAACTATTTGCAAATTCCTGAATTACATTAGAGACTACCTTTATATCACTTCTCTAATTAAAAAAATTACATTTTCTAGTACTACAAAAGCCACACACCATGGTCGTTATGAAACACATAACAAAATCCAACTAATAGGCAATAAACAATCAGCATTAATTTGTTTGCTGCTTGAATAGCTGTTATTCCCCTTCCAACTGGAATGCTATCACAAGTCATTGTCTTAGGTCACCGATGCTTTAAAGAACATCAAAAGAGCTTTAACAATTACTGTGTGAAGTGTTTCAAGTATGATAAAAATATTCCTGATTCTGGGTCCCTAGGCAAATCCACCTGAATCAGTGTTACCTATAACTACACCCTACAATATGAAAGGCATGCCCTGTTCAAGTTCCAATTTCTCTTAATACCCCTTAAGTTCATACATAGTGAATGACAAAGGTAATTTTTTAAAATGATAACTTAGAAATCTGTAATATTTGCACAGAATTTTAAAAAGTTTTCATACTTTTAACCCAGTAATTTAATGTCTATGAATCTATCTGAAAGAAACAATCAATAGTCATACATAGATTTATCTGTAAAAATTGTTTGTAATAGCATTTTGGACATTTGTACTAGACTAGCAGTTCTCCTGTCCTGACCCACAAGAACTATATTAAAAGGTTGCAACATTAGGAAGGTTGAGAACTGCTGTAGAAGACTGTTTATCTCAGTTAAATTTACAATCATCAAATTATGGAAACAATGTAAATGCCCACCAACCCAGGAGTGGATTAACACGTTGTTGTGTATGTATAGCATGGAATACTATTCAGCCATTAAAAAAGGAGACTTCACATCTTTTGTATTAACTTGGATGGAGCTGGAACACATTCTTCTTAGTAAAATATCATAAGAATGGAGAAGTGAGAATCCAATGTACTCAATTCTAATATGAAGCCAGTAGGCAATCTAACACCCACATAAGAGAAAAACTCAAATCAATTAAAGATGAGGGAGAGGGGATGGTTGTGCTCCCACTTAATGGGCACAATATTAGGGTATATGGCACACCTTTTGGGGGGTGGGACACAATTATAAGAGGGACTTTACCTAAAAAAAAAAAAAAAAAGTTGTTTGTAATAGGAAAAATTTAGAAGCTGCATGAAAATACTGTATTAACATTAATATTCAAAATAATGTTCCAGGAAAAATTGAATTATATAAGAAAATTAAAAGGCTAGATATATAACTAAATATTCCTCATTATCTAAATTAGTTAAAAGATCTGAATTAATCAAAAGATACACAGTGTAGGCTCTCTGTGCCTGTGGGTTCTGCAACCATGAATTCAACTAATGGCAAATTAAAACTATTAAGAAAATAACTGGGCACAGTGGTTCATACTGGTAATCTCAGCACATTGGGAGGCCTAGGTAGTAGACTGCTTGAGCTCAGGAGTTTGGGAGCAGCCTGAGCAAGAGTGAGACCCTGTCTTTACTAAAAATAAAAAAACTAGCCAGACATCTACAGTCCCAGCTACTTGGGAGTCTGACACAAGAGGACTGCTCAAGCTCAAGCAAGAGTTTGAGGTTGCTATGAGCTATGATGCCATGGCACTCTATCCAGGCAACAGAGTGAGACTCTGTATTAAAAAAAAAGAGAAAAAGAAAATATTCAAGAGAAAAAACTAATAAAAATAATACAGTATTAAAAAAAACACAGTAAAACACAAATTTAAAGCACATAGTGTAATAATTATTTTACATACAATTTACATTTTAATAGGTATTATTAAGAAATCTAGAGATGACTTAAAATTCAGTCATGTGTCGCTCAATGACAGTAATGCTTTCTGAGAAATGTGTTGTTAGGTCATTCTGCCATTGTGTGGACATCACAAAGTATACCTACACACACCTAGATAGTGGAGCCCACTACACATCTAGATTGTGAGGGATACCTTATTGCTCCTAGGCTAAAAAAACCATACAGTATATTACTGTACTAAATAATCCAGGCAACTGTAACACAATGGTAAATATTTGCCAATCAGACATAACTAAACACGGAAAAAGTACAGTGAAAAGAAGGTATTATCATCTTAGGGGACCAGTACCCCATTCCCAGTTCAATGTTGACTGAAATGATATTATGTAAAAGAAGGTATTTTAATCTTATGGGACCACTACTGATACCCAGTTCAATGCTGACTGAAATGACATTGTGTACTGCATTACTGTACATGGGAGGATATAAGTAGGTTATGTGTCCTCAGATTTTGATATCTGCAAGGTGTCCTGGAACCAAGCCCCCAGGGATATTTTACAACTGTGAAAAATCATTTGAGGATGATAGAAAATTCATTTTTTCTTAATGCTTCTCTCAATAGTATTTTTTTAACAAAAAGTTTTTAAAAATCTCCTTTAAATTGGCATTTGTCCTAGTTTTAGGTATATATCTTTTGTGTTTTTTCTCTTTGTGGACTCACCACCCTCTATAGGTCCAAGAGCCTGCTATCACAAATTCTACATTGTTTTCCAGAAGAAAAATGAGGAGCATAAGTCTCCTAGGAGATACTAGATAACATGCTTTCCTGTTTTTAAGGTGGAAAACACCACAAAGAACATAATACCTGTCCAGAGCACTCTGGGTTATAAATACGGAGAGAGAAGCAGCAATATTCAAAGTTGCAGATATTTAGAGGTGGGGCTCCAAATTTCTCAACAGCAGTTGATGAGTACTCATTGTCTTACACACAAGTAAGATTAGCAAAGGCTCCAGATACAAACCTCCTGTGTTTAGAAATGATAGAGGACTGCTTATGCACTCATTATTTCATTCTACAAGTATTTACAAAACATCAAATATAATTAAAAATAATCAGGATCTATCAAGCCCACAAATACAAAATAAAGTTCACAAGGTTGACTGTTTCTTCATCAAACAGTGAATTTAACTTACATAGCTCAAACTCTAAACTGTCCTGATGACTGATGCAATTGTTTACACCTCCTTCACTTTCACATGTGTAAATGTTTATGCTGTTTTTCACTGGCATTCCATAAGAAGATCTTAGCAATCAGTGTCCCTTAGTTTCTCAGGAGCAAGTAGTGGGGGGAGGGGTGTTCCTATTTCTTACTATAGGAATGGCTTGATCGATAAAACAAACACTCTCAGAACCCATAAAAGCAAAACATATCTTGGTAAAAACCTTTTTAAGGGGTCACACTTATGGTCAAGTGTAAGCAGCTAGCCATTATTCAGGGACCACTATAAAAGTAGTAAGTGATAGCTTGGTGCCTATAGCTTAGCAGCTAGGACTCCAGCCTGAGCCTGCCAAACAACAACTACAACAAAAAAACAGCCAGGTGTTGTGACTGGCACCTGTAGTCCCAGTTACTTGGGAAACTGAGGCAAGAGAACCACTTAAATCCAAGAGTTTGAGGTCGCTGTGAGCTGTGATGCCATACCACTCTACTGAGGGTGACATAGTGAGACTATGTCTCAAAAAAAAAAAAAAAAAAAAAAGTAGTAAGTGATGTGGTGTCCTAACCTTTTATTCAGCTGCAAGACAAGAGTGCCTTAATTTCTCTAAATATGGTCTGAATCCAGACAAAACATGGAGTGCTGCAGAAGAGTGGAGAACATAAAGTGAAATTACAGAAAAAGCAAATGAGAAAGCTACTTGTTGCACTAATAATGTGTGAGACTAAAATGAAAGAGTAGATTCTAGAGTAGCGAGCTGGTGTGCCATGAAGAAGACCTTCGGTATGCTGTGAAAATCATTAAAGATCATTAATTAAGTTATTGTTACTTTTCTTGATCAACATTATTTAAGTGTGCCTCAGAAATTTAACTATAGGTTCAAGTGCACTGAGAGATAAAAAAAAAAAAGATTGAAAAACACTGGTCTAGAGTGTCATGACATCCTACCACCCAGTATACTCTCCCAGAATGACTAGATGAAAAAAATATGTAAGGAAGTCTGAGGAAAAGGAAACCCTCCAAATTTTCCAATGATACTGGCATGGAAATCCTCCCTTTTTAGGTGTTCTTTTGGGAAGTACTAACTGGCTCCGTATCTGTGCAGGTGCTATGATGAAGGCAGCTAGCAACTTATTCTGAGCCTGAGAATGTAAAAGCACTATCAACAACATAAATAAGAAAGAGGCCCAAGTGGGTGGATTGCTTAAGGTCACAAGTTCGAAATCAGCGAGATGAGACCCCATCTCTAAAAAATTATTTAGCCTATTGAGAAATTTGAGATTTAGTTAAAAAAATAACAAACATACCTAACATTCACACTGGTGCACTGTTTATTATTTAAAAATATAGTAACAGACAAGCATAAATCCTATGTACTCAACTTTGAGATGAGGACAATTAATGACATGGTGGGGGGTCATTAAAACCTTTCAATATTGCATTTTCTAAGTTGACTGAAATATACCCTCCTTCAGGAAAAAAAAAAAAAAAACTCCTATTAATTCAAGAAATAGCTAATGCATGTAACACCACCCAAAATCCTTCGCTAACCTACTCTCATTAATAAGTCAGTTTTGCCTAAATTCAATCAACTTAGTTCTTTTTCCCTTTCCATGATTTGCCAAACTCTTGGGAGTACTTAGTAGAATAACCACCTAACAATAGTTATACATGCAAAAATGTCACTCTGTTTTGAGTAACCCAACAAAAACAATCCCAAGTAGTATGCCCACTGCTCTTTCTGGTCCACTCAGAAAACCAGCATTAAGAGAGTATCTGACATCTATCTAGGCTTCCTGACACAAAACCAAACAAAATTTGGGGAAAGAACACAGTAAAGATGACATTAAAATAAGCAAACAATACAAACACTAACAAGGGCTAGGCATAGGCTAAGGTAGATGATTGTTTGAGCCCAGGAGTACAATATCAGCCTGGGTAACACAAGGAGCCCTCATCTCTTTAAAAAAAAAAAAAAAATTTAGTGGTGGTTCCTGTCTGCAGTCCCAGCTACTTGGGAGACTGATGAGGTAGGAGGATCCCTTGAGCTCAGGAGTTTGAGGTTACTGTGAGCTATGACCACACCAGCCTGAGTGACAGAGAAAGACTCTTAAACAATAAACAAACAAAACACAGCCCCTCCCGCACACAATTTGCACTCCTTAAATCATATAAGGAGAACCAAGTAGTACAATTAAAGATTCTTTAAGCAATTCTACTTGGAGGTTTTTCTAAGGAAATCAAGATGTAAACATACGTAACACACATAACCACAAACATACTTAACATCTTATAAAAAATAAAAACTAAAAATAATTCAATGCAGGAATACTGGAAACTGAATATATTAAGACATTATTACAATGGATTACCACATAGCTGTTAACAATAAAACTGATTTAGCTATATTCAAAGATGTTAAGTTTTATATAATTAGGTTTTAACAAGTTAAAAAACATTATATATTTAGGTTTTTAGAAATTAGCAAAAAACCATACACATCTATCCACATACTAAAAGTTTTATCCAGGAAAATACAAAATATCATCAAATGGTCACATAACTTAGCTGTCGGATCAATTTTTCAAAATTTCTAATTTTTCAAAAAAAACCACATTATTTGTGTAATAAGGTAAAACAAGTCAGCTTAAATTAATTAGTAATGAGGGCAATTAATTGTATAAAGAGAGAAAGAAACTGTTAAATAGTAAGAACAATGAACTATGGACGGCTATGGATATGGTTATAAATTTTGGGACTAGTCCGTATTATTGTTTGTTGTCAGAATGCATTAAATCAATGAAATTAGGCAAATGTGACAAACCCTTAGAGCTGCTCAAAACTAACATGTACTCCAGTATAAACAACTCCCTAAATCCCTAACATGGAATGAGCAAATTTCTGTTTCTGACAACCAAAAGATCTAAACATACCCTTTGGAATTTTGTTGCAATCAACCCTCTTTCCACCTTCCATATTACTATTTTAACACATGAAAACAAAAGAAGAAAAGCTCTAGACTAACTGTTCTATATTTTAGGGATCACCACTCCTTTGAAAATTATTAACTGTAAAACTTCTCCCACCAAAATACACATGGATTTATTATTTTTAAATTACCCTCATTTTTTGATTCAACTACTTCGTAATCTAAAAAGACATTATCTACAACTTCACAATCTATACAGAAGTTATCTACAACTTTGTAGTTAATAAATTAAAGACTTCTGAAGAAACAGCTTATATTTCTTCTGATATTATAAAACTTAAATATTCTATTGCTTCTTTTGCAGTATCTGCATGTGAATATATATATCTATTCAACACTTGCATATGTTTCTGAACCAAAATACATTATCTATATTTGTCCTACATCTCAAGGGAATAATCACTATGTTTTTACTCCTTTTACATCCCTTACAGCATATAAGGACAAGAGCTCCCAATGAACAAAAGTTCTATCACCTGAGTTCTCAGATAAGACCCTATCCATACCCCATTCAGGCAATCAAAAGGCAAGAAAATCCGCAAATATGTATAAAAAGATAAAGTAAGAACTTTAAAAAAATTATTTCAACAAAAGCAAGAATAGGAACAAAACTCCCACTGGTAAGAGTATTTTTAAACAACTCTAGTAAGCAGAAGTATTTTTAAAAATTGAATAGATATACACATATTTACCTGCCACACACTTTTACAGAGCCCCAAATGTTGACAGCAACAAAAATATGTAAATTAGATATACTACATATGAAAATTTTAAGATTTATGAAGTGTTCCTAAATATACTCACAGAAAGATAGCTGTTAATGTCCACATCGTCAATAATAGTTTGACGCTCTCCTTTATAGTTGATTTTCCGAAATCTTCTTCGAGACTGTCTGGCAGGAATTTCTCTTTGCAGAACACTATCTTCACTATCTTTGGAATTCTCTACCTGAAACATATATTCACATTCCTGATTAAATATCTACTTTTTCCATATTACTGATAGTCTATGGAGTCTTAACAGACTCATAAAGAAGTTTACCTGCAAGAAAGTGGTGACTCAAGAACTGTATAGGACAATGCTCATGAGTTAAAAAAGATTAAAGGTGATGTTATTATAAAGATTTGAAGGTCACAGTTTCCTTCCAGGAAATGGTCTCTCTTGCATACACAAATATATATCTTCTATCTTAGTCAATTACCAGAAATGAAGATTGTTAACTACATCTACACATTCGATAATTACAACTTCTGATTACAAACTGTCTGCTTATCTACAGATATTACTTGGCACATAGTCAGGACTATGGTTTCAGTGAATTGCTAAAAAAAAAAAAATTATGCATTTTTCCTTGGTATTTATCCTAATGTATAACAACAGCCCATAAGTAAGGCTTGCATTTTATAAGAAAGAAGGAAAAACTAACATTTATTAAGGGCTTAAAAAATGGGCCAGCATATATATATATATGACATTATACTATTTAGTTCACACAACAGTTGTGTAAGCAGGTGTCACTATGTGTGGTTTTTAGACAAAGTAAAACCCAAAGAAATTAGTGATGTTCCAGTCTCACAACAGTTATACTTATTAAATGTCAGTGGGAATACACAGGCTTGTCTTCAAAGCTTATCCTGCTAGTACAATATGATTTCACTTGCCTGTCCAAGCAAACTAAACTATAATTTTAAAAAATTAACCATTTTTACAAAAGTATATCAATACCTTCTATAACATTCTTTACAACTAACCTTACATCAGTAAATCTGGTAAACAACAAATGATAGTTTCTGTTTTTCCCTAAAACTTTCTTGCTACTATTGTCTTTTTCTAATATTATCAAAAATTTCTAAGGTACTCAAATACAATAGTTCTCCCTTATCCCTAGGGGATACAGTCCAAGACCACCAGTAGATGCATGAAACCACAGATAGTACCAAACCCTATATATATTATTTTTCCCTGCACATACAAACCCATGACAAGTTTTAACTCATAAATTAGGCTCAGTAAGAGATTAACAATAACTAATAATAAAATAGAACAGTTATAATAATATGTTATAATAAAGTGTTATGTGAACATGATCTTTTTCTTTCTCTTAATTGTATGGTGGGTAATAGAAACTGTAAAATGACCTTGGTTTGGTGGGTAACTACTATATGTAATCTCACTAACATCCCCAGTTCCCCTGCTTGTCGACCAAATCTAAGGTTCAATTATTTCTCAGACTGTCAGTCCTGTCTCTATAAATCCTTTTCATAATGTTCTTTTATTCCCATTACCACTACCCCTCAATTCAAGTCCTAATCACCTTAGTGATTAGTAACTTTCATTAACAAATGAATCTGACATGCTCCTCTGCAATTCTATCCTGCACTGCAGAGTCAGATAGGCTATGTCTCTTGTTCAAAATGCTAAAATGGACCTCTAACGTTTACCAAATAAATGTTAAACTCTTACATTTGATATTCAAAGCCACATATATTTTGTGCCCAAAATACTTTGATCACTTTATCTTATACATATAGCCTTGGAACAGCAGTTCCCTTATCATCCCCCCACAAAAACTCTAATGAGATATGCAAAATTTCCTAATAATTTCTCAGTAAGAGTTGATGCCTCATCTGTTCTGTTTCAGATGTGAGTTCAAGAGTAAGCAGCAGCCAAGTCAATGTGACTATGCATGCAACCCTCTATGCTGTATACTGTATAAATAACTTACCCTTTGCTGTCTCAGAAACTTAAGTAACTTTATTACTTCAATTTGTGTTATCCTACTCCTTCTATCTTTCCTTGTTACCATTCAGACACCATCAATCTTCTAAGACACATCTCAGTTGCTATCTGGTTCATAACCACAAAAGACATTCATCTTCTGAGGCCTTGATGGCTAACTATATATATGTAACCTAGACTTTTCATAAATGGGACATGGCTACTGCCTCAGTCCTTCTTCACCAGTATGTTGACCTCCTACGCATACCTTATGGCCTGGTTCAAATAATCTCTGCCCCAGGAAGGTGTTATTCCTTATATAACATTAAGCATATCGACCCTAACTAGATAACAAGCACCCTAGGGCAAGAATTTATCTTTGTTCACTTAACACTCAAGCGGTTTGTGAAAATGAGGGTTAAATTCTTGTTTTCTACTCAAATATGTTATGCCCTGACAAAATGTTATGGAGTCAGTACATAAAGTCATAACCAGATGGCAACTTATCTCATTTAGGGCTCACAACAACACCTTTTACACAGCTACTCTACCTATTATAATAATTGATATGGAGTCTCATAAAAGTTGAATAATTCACACAAGCACATCAATCAGTCCTCAAAAACCAAGTGTGACTAAAAAGTTCATCAACTTCATTTTGATTTATCCCAGGGGATAAAACAGATAATCTCCTTTAGGTAAAAGTCTAACATATGATTTTTAGACTTTTTAATGTTTGCCATTTATTGGGCAAAGCAGAGATTTACCCAATAAAGGCTTTTCAAAGTCCACAAGGAATTAAACTTAGGAAAAAGTTTTCTATGCTTTAAAATATTAAGAACAGTACCAAATTTAAATAATCTAACCATGACTTTTATTGGACTAATGCCCATACAAAATTCCCTCTGAATACAACTGAAATGTTGCCTTTAAAACATGAAATGATGGCTCAGCGCCTATGGCTCAAGTGGCTAAGGCGCCAGCCACATACACCAAAGGCAGTGGGTTCGAATCCAGCCCAGCCCACCAAATAACAATGACAGCTGCAACCAAAAAATAGCCAGGCATTGTGGCAGGCGCCTGTGGTCCCAGCTACTGGGAGGCTGAGGCAGGAGACTCATTTGAGCCCAGGAGTTGGAGGTTGCTGTGAGCTGTGATGCCATGGCATTCTACCCAGGGGCACAGCTTGAGGCTCTGTCTCAAAAAAAAAAAAAAAAGAAAGAAAGAAAGAAAGAAAGAAAGAAAGAAATGATGCATTAAAATCAATGTAAGATTTAAAAAAAATAAACTTTCACAAATGCATAACTGAAATGGCACAAAAGTAAGGAATCCAAGACCATTGTAATCCGAAATGAAGTGAAAGCAAGAACACTTGAGCTTGGGAAGCCAATAAAGCCTGATGGTTTCTGCAAAAACCTCCCACTTTGATGTTGGTAGGGAGCAAGAGAGACAAGAGATAAATAATCTAAATGTGGAATCCAACAGGAAACCTACTCACAAAGCTCATCTTCAACAGCTACACCCTCATTATAAGGGACAAGCAAGACATAAAAGAAAACTTCCCTGGCACTGGGAAAAAGTTGGGGGCAAAGGAAAACCACACAAAAACAGTAATAGCAACAAAACCCCCTAAGAATTCAAACCCATAAGCCATCTCTCCTATAAACCTATAGTTTCAATACATACTACCTTAAGCACACAAGCAAATCTAAAGTTCAATTATATATAAGCCACTGGGAGAATCAATTGTGGAACCTTCCTGTAAAAATGCCACCTTACCCCCAAATCAAAGTATCACCATACCTAAAGTTCTAAGACATATGAACTCATAGACAAACATACAAAAATCCACAAAACCCCAAATCCACAAAAAGTGACAGACAAAAACTAAACCAACAAACAAAAACAACAGAATAACATTTGTAAACACTTCAATATATGTAAAGTATCAGAGAACATAAAGCTGTAATTCAAAAAAAAAATAACCTTTCAAATAGGCTGGGTAGCTCATACCAGTAATCCTAGCACTGTGGGAGGCCAAGGTGGGAGGACTGCTTGAGATGAGGGGTTAAAGAACAGCTGGCGCAAAAGCGAGACCCCATTTCTACTGAAAATACAAAAAAAATAAGCTAGGCATCATGGTGAGCATCTGTAGTGCCAGCTACTTGGGAGGCTGAGGCAGAAGGATGGCTTGAACCCAGGAGTCTGAGGTTGCTGTGAGCTAGGCTGAGAAGGCTCAGCACTCCAGCCTGAGAAAGAGTGAGACTCTGCCTTAAAAACAAAAACAAAACTTTCAAACAAAAGGAAACTTGAAAATGGGTTAAAGATTATAAACACTACTAAGCAGGTAAGATTTAACCAGGACAAGAAGGTTTAAGTGCTATCCCTTTCCCACTGCCAGGCTAGCAAGCAGTGAGTAGTAGGCAATACCAATCTAGATTTGGAGGAGGGATGAAAGCATGGAGAGAGACTCTGTGTGAAGCAGAAGAATACAGAGAAGGCCTAAACTGAGAGTTGAAGAGGAACACTGAGAAAAATCTTCAGGCTGGGTATGGTGGCTCATGCCTATAGTCCTACCACTCTAGGAGGCCAATGTGGGTGGATCGCCTGAGCTCAGGAATGTGAGATCAGCTGAGTAAGACCCTGTCTCTTACAAATAAACAAACAAACAAAAAAAAAACAGCTGGTGTTGGGGCAGGTGCCTATAGTCCCAGCTACTTGGGAGGCTGAGGAAAGAGGATTTCCTGAACCTGAGAGTTTGAGGTTGCTGTGAGCTATGACTTAACAGCATTCTACCAAGGGTGACAAAGTGAGACTGCCTCATACACATAAAAATCCTCAAACAAACCACAGTACAAAGTAACCCCAATGGAATTTGAAACCAATGTTGCACTGAAACTAACTATAACAACAACAGAAAAATCTAAACCTGGCAAAACTCCAGGAGAAGAAGTGTTTTTATCTCCAAGCCTAAAACCTATCATCCTCCATCTTCACTGCCCTATCCACAATACATAGCATGAAATTCAAAATTAAGACTCATATAAAGGCTTGGCGCCTGTGGCTCAAGTGGCTAAGGCGCCAGCCACGTACACCTAAGGTGGCGGGTTTGAATCCAGCCTGGCTGCAACCAAAAAATAGCCGGGCATTGTGGCGGGTGCCTGTGGTCCCAGCTACTTGGGAGGCTGAGGCAGGAGACTCCCTTGAGCCCAGGAGTTGGCAGTTGCTGTGAGCTGTGATGCCACAGAACTCTACCCAGGGGACAGCTGGAGGCTCTGCCTCAAAAAAAAAAAATAATAAATAAATAAAATAAAAGAGGATGGTTTCTTTCTCTCTGGGCCTTTGAATGATCAAGCTTTCTTCTTTGTATGCTCCTCTCACATTACATTGCATCACAAAATGCTTGTTCATCCCAAGGTGTTACAATGCTCCCTAGCATTGTCCCCAACACACATGAGCTACATTGGAAAATGGAGCCCCGGGTGGTTCGTGGACTTTACCAAAGTCACATGTACCATTGCTGAACTGGGTTTACATGCTTGCCTTCTCCATCTTCATCTGCTTTTCTCACCTCAAAGGACAGTGATCTCCAACTTCTAACCATTATTTCAGGAGAGGGAAATGCGTGGCTTCACCATTTAATGACAAAACACAGAGCAAGGCGGGCGGCGCCTGTGGCTCAGTGAGTAGGGTGAAACACCTACGAGGCACAGCACACGTTACACTGCAGCTTGAAAGCCTGTCAGTATGATGCTTTTCCACTATGAAGAAATTAATTGTGGCTTCCCTTTTCATTCTGAATTGTTCACTGCAGCTGAGTAGGAATAGTTAAGAAGGTTCTTATTATGGCTTCTGAAAACGTTTGTCTTTTTCATGAGATATGATTTTTCAAAAATACGTATACATTAAGAGTTTAAGTTTAACGAGTTTTGACTCTTGCATAGACCTAGGTTACTGCTACCCCCAAATAAATATGAAATATTTCTATCTTCCCAGAAAGCTTTTTTATGACTTTTTTAAAATCAGTGCCATCCCAAACCACACAAAGGAAACTGCCCTCTGTGGGTATGTATCCTTTAGAGTTTAATTTCTTTTGCTTGTCATCATATTTTTGTGATTTATCTGTATTGTTGTATACATCATTCATTTATTCATTTTTGTCGTTGAGGATTTCATTGTATGAAGTACGCCACAATTTGTTTATTCACAGACCTCTTGAAGGCTCTTTTCAGGGGCTGTTATGAATAAGGCTGCTATTGTTGGGGTCCCGCCCTGAAAGCAGTGTCCACTGAGACCTGTGGAAATTGGTTGTGATTGAGTGAAGAAATATAGAGTTAGAAGTGACAGTAAAGAATGACAAGAGGCATAGAGTAGAATTAAAAGTGGGAGCTCAGGGGTCCATTGCCCATCATGGGATTCTGGCAATGGCCCAGAGTGTTTGCTCCACTCTGATTTTATTGACGTCTATTTGCCCAGAGAATAAGATGAGTGAGGGAACAAAGACATCAGCAGTTTCTTGGATTGATCATATCAGCTTCTATTATTATTATTAACCTTAAGGGTAGCCTTCAGAAATCTGAAATCTGAGCCTTGTATTGGGAGCCTCCTGCTTGAGGTCACACACACAGATTTCTAGGGAGGTGTTAAGCTCTGCTAGTTCTCTGTGGAGTAAAATTCCACCAGTGTTAATCTCCCCTCAGGGATCGGGGGAGGGAAGCATTTCCCTCCCATCATCACCACAGAGGATTTTCCTATGCTATAAGGGATATAAGCCCTTCTGCCCATATTTCAGAGCTCAAGCTACTCCCTTTGTCTCTGCCCCAGGCAAATGCAAATGTCCACAATGGGTATCTGCTTTGCCTGTTTAATGGACAGGAAACACCCTAGAAGATGTATCTTTTCTAGGACACTGCCAAAGCCTCTTCTATGACCATTATTCTCCTCAGGGTGCTCACCGACCCAGTAGGGTATTTGTAAGCTTTATCCCCAACAGGCTAGAATTCCAGAAAAGGCAAGAAGCTTGCTAGCAATGGGTAGCTTAAACGTAAACTAGCTGACTTTTCCTTGTTCTGACTCACTCAGCTTACTTTTTAGTTTTCCTCTTTTTCTGGGGATGCTTTCCTTTGCCAAGAATGGGGTCTTCGGTCTCCATGCTCCCAGCATTCTCCCAGCCTATCACTTTTTCATATAATTAAAAAGTAATAAAAAGGAAATAATGAGTAAATGCCAGTTATCTGTTGAAGAGAAATATTTAAGATATTGGTTTAATGTGAATGTTAAAAAGAAAAGAAAAGAAAAAAGGTAGAATTTGGAGTTAAGTCTTGAAGAATGGGTGTAGTTTGGAAAGGAGTAAATGACACACTGCCAAGTAAGAAAGTCCCTGGTACCTTCCAGAATTACTGACAGGACTGACCTGGTAGAAACAGAGAATTCTCACTGGATTATAATAGGGATGAAATTGGAAAAATAGGTTTTGCTTATTGAAAGGGCCTTAAATGCTAGAGCAAGAAATTCATCCTAAGAGAATTTTTTAATTGAAACATGATATCTAATCAGTCTTTTGAAAAAATTAACCTGAGTATACATGTAGTGTATCATGTGAGGGCAGGAATCAGTGGTATGTTAATGAATACAAGTGAATGTAAAGGAAGGGAATAATTAAGGAGATGTTTAAAGCAAAACATGCCAGGTCTTGGTGATTGATTGGATGCCTGGCTGATTATGAGTGGCTGAGAAGGGATGATGTCATAGGTCACAGGAGAGGGGAAAACTGAGCTTTGATGGCCAAATGAAATTAAATTCTGGAAACTGGTCATGGTGAGAGGAGGATGAGTAGAATGAGTGGCTTTGAGATTGTGGCTGCATGAATGGAACACAGAAGAGAGGATAAAATTTTAGCAGTGAATGAAAACTTAATCAACAGATGAGGAAATTAAGTTGGAGTTTAAACCTAGTTTATTTTAAAGAGAGAAGAAAAGGCAATATAGATAGGAAGAAAGTATTGTTCCCCTCTACTACATATAACAGTGTATTGGTCATTTGCTACAGTTGGCATTTTCCAGGCTGTTATGAGGATGATAAAGCTTGGCACATGCTGCCTCTGCAGGGCAACCCTATATTCTGAAGTCCCACCTATGGGAAAGCACATGAGTTTCTCATGGAGACCATCAACTAATCATGAGAAAATAATACAAGGCCAAGGACGCAGCTGTGATCCACTGTGGTTCTTTAGAGATTACGTGAGTCACTTATGAATGCAAACACAACCAGGTACACTCAAAAACTATACCTTAAACAATTTTTTTCTTATGAAATATGACATATTCTATGTGAAAAAAATATATTTCAGGATTAATGTTTATCTTGAATTGGATATATAACACTTCTGTATTTAAGCTCTGGTCTGGTTTGTCTAGTGATGATTTAATGGTGATTCTTTTTTTCATCAAAATGCTTTTAATAACATTTTCCTTAAACATAGTTGTGGTATATAGGCAATAAGATAGAAGAAATCATCGGCCTAGAGATGTGCAGCAGTCTAACTCTCCTTAGTTTGGCCAACAACAAGATCACAGCAATTAATGGCTTAGATTCATTACCAATCAAAATACTTTGTCTGGTGAGTTTAACAAAATGTTGTCCTTGGAAGTAGTGGTTAATGTTTTAGTAAATACATGAATTATGACTTCTCAGGATTTTTTAATTACATAAAGAGCTAATTCCTTCAGGAAATGTTATTGTCTTCATCTTCATTTGCTTCTTTCTATATTTGTGTGTGTGTGACAGAGAGAGAGAGAAAGAGAGAAAGAAAGAAAGTGAGAGAGAGAGAGATCAATATTTCATGCTGAAGTAAAATGATTTTCTAATTTGGTATCCAAATGCATTTTTTTTTAAAGATTGGATTTTTACACTGGAAAGGAAGATATACTTTTACCAAGTATTTAAAAACATATTTTATAACATCTTATTGGTGAAAATAATATTTAAGCATAATATTTATTGCTGTTAACACTTTGTTGCTTTCAAGTGAACCATAAGATGTTTTCTGGGCACAGAATTTTGGCAGTTCTTTTATATTAATACATGCTAGTCTCCCATTTTAGAAAAATCAGAAATAGTGCTGAGAATAAATGAACAATTCCAATCAGAAAGTTTAAAGATTTTTTTCCCCATGGATGGCACTGTTAACTATGCGATACACTGTTTGACTCAATGAAAATAGAGATCATTTATAAAAAATCAGTAAAATCACAGTAGTGTTTTAAAAGTAGCAATATAGCTCATTAACTTGGGGACTGGTGATATTGTTTGTGGAATATCCAGGATTCTTTCCTCTCCCTTTCCTCCTCCTTCCTACTTCTTACCTCGGATGGCTTTGCCATCTCTCATTGTATTCATTATGGGGTGGGGGTGGGGTGGGAGGGGTGAGTTGCAGAAAGGATTTCAAGCCATTAGGCTTGTAGCTTATTAATATTGTACGTGAACTATCCCACTAGAGGGTGTTGAACTGTTTTTTGAAATATCTTGGGTTATCTGCTGATTTTTGGATATGTAATATACATTCTTGTTTTATTTAACCATAGCTCTCTAAAGATTGGCTATGTATTAATTTTTCTTTCCCAGAGCTTAGTGCTCAAAGTACTTTTAAAAAATCCTCTTATCTCTATAGGGAGTTAGATCAGGGTACTGTCATCTCAGTACGGAGGATGGAACTGAGTCATGGAAAAGTTTAATAGTTTTCCTGAGCTTTCATGCTTTCTGCCCACTAAGGCATGTTAGTAAAGCATAAATGAAAATGAATTTGATAAATGAGCTTCAAAATTTTAAAACTAGGAAATAAATAAACATTTTAAAATGATGATAATCTGAAGGATTATTGGCAGCATGTACTACTCATTTTGGAGTTTGTGGGAAGCTTATCTTATTCTTTTCATGTCTTCTCTGTATTGACATTCCCATTAAGTGGATCAGGGTAGGTGGAAAGAGAGATGGGGGTGTGCTTAAGGGAATGAGAATGAAGTTATTATAACACATAGCACTTTCATCTTAAGAGTTTGTTTCAATAACTAAATAAGTAATTCATGTTGACAGTTCTATCTCTAGTAGCTTTTAGAAAAAGCATAAAATATTTTTTTTTCAGAAAATAGATTTGGGTCTCCACTACCCATCCTTCATGATGAACTAGAAAATCCAGAATATGCTATCATTCATTTTCCTTAAAATTTTAAGAAAATGGTTTTCTTTTCCAAATTTTAGTTACATATATATGATGATACACATTTGTTTCAACAGTGTTTAATACTTTTTTTAATTCATGAAATCAGAATTTTTCCTATTTATTATAGAATTTTTCAAGTGTAGTTACTATTGAAAATAATTCATTTTAAAATTCAGTAAAACAGGATAATGCACTGTACAAACCAATTGTTAATTCTTGACCATCAACTTTTCTGATACATTTAATGAGAAATGTGGTTCACTAAAGGGCTGTTCTGTTGTCCAGCATCTTAGCAAGTAATGACAGTGTGTTCCAAACTTCAATATCATAAGATCTGCTTGATTTTTTTCCTCTCAAGTTGGTAGGCTAAAAATGTTCTCAATTTCGATTACTTAAGAAAATAGGTTCTCTCTGAAAGTCTTTTCTCTGGTAATCATAAAACAATCAGGAAGAACTGTTCGTGCAGAAGCCGGCTGTCCACTTTAAGGAGTAGTGCATTAGGTTTTCAGCATTGGATAAAGGGTTTAACTAGACCACTTTCAATTCAGAAATTCTGTGATCCTGAAATTTTCTCAGTTTTGGTTTCTTTTATGACCACAGGCTGTCTAATTAAACTTTTCTATGACTCATTCTACTTATATCATCTAACTCTTTGAAAGCCATCGGAGATGCTGTAAAGAAGAATTGCAGTCTACCACATTGAAAGCACTTCAGAGTTCTTTGGGAAGAAGTGTATTGTATATACATTTGATCCATGGGCATATTTTGAATAGGATATTGATATCTTATTGCAGTATGTTAAATTAATAGGGGTATGATGTTAAGTTGAATGTTGTTTTTATTTCTCTTTTGTATTCTTTCTTTGACTTTTTTGAATGCTGAACAAAAGGAAATTTGACTTTACTTTGGCAAATGTATTATAAATATCCTATTATAGAATTTTTCTAATGTATATAAACATTAAAAAATAGTGTAAACACTTGTATGCTATCAGCAAGCTTTGTAAATTATTGACATTCTATTAACATGTTTTAAAGAGCCATAGAATTATCTAATGAACACAAATCTTGCTCATTATTGAAGTGAGATTATATTTTTAAAAATAGGATAAAAATGAGCTCTTGCTGTTAAATTTACCGGGAAAAATATTGTAGAAGATGAAAGAGAATACTGTAATTTAATTTTTCAGTTCTTAAATGCTTATTAAAAGTTGTAAAAGTTTAAGGATGGATATGGTATTAATTGAAACCTTAAAATTTCCCTTCATCATGATTCTGAACTCCAATTAGAAGTTTAATTTTACTGTGGCATTTGCTTATACCTCAAGGCTAAGGAACCCAGCAAATGATGAGTATGTTGGAAAATGTACAAGAAAGTGCAAATTTTCATTCTTATTTGTTGTTATGGATACAGGGAGATTGGGGAAGAAACTAACATTTCATTTTTATTTATTTATTTATTTAGAGACAGTCTCACTTTGTTACCCTTGGTAGAGTGCCATGGTATCATAGCTCACAGCAACCTCCCACTCTTGGGGTCAAATGATCCTCTTGCCCCAGGCTCCCCAGTAGCTGGAATTACATGTGCCCACCACGATACCCACCTATTTTCTTAGAGATGGGGTCTTGCTCTTGCTTCGGCTGGTCTCAAACTCCTGAGTTCAAATAGTCTGCCGGCCTCTGCCTCCCAGAGTGCTGGGATTACAGGTGTGAACCATTGCTCCTGGCCAATATTTCAGTCTTAAATATTTGTTTTATTCTCATTTTCTGCAAAAATACTTATGTGTGAATTATTAAAAGACTTAGTTTGGTTATCTACTATCACATAAAAATCCACTCCAATTGTTGTGACTTGGAAAAATAACCATTTCATTAGCTAACATTTGTGCAACCTCAGGGTGGATGGTTCTTCTGCTGGGTGTGATGCCTTAAGCTGGCATACTGGTTGAAGGCTTCACTCAGTGGGGAGGCTGATATGGCTGGGGTTTTTTCTCTGCTTAGTCTCAGGACTTCTTTCCATGTGATTTTTCCTTTTCCATCAAGCCCTTCCACAAGTTCTGTCCAAAGAGTTGCTGCAGTTCTTACGGCAACATGAAGCTCACAGCTCCCAAGACACAAAAGCAGAAGCTACCAGGCCCTTCCTAAGTGTTAGGCTCAGAACTGACAAACTTCTGCCATATTCTTTTGGTTAAGGCAAGCATAGATCCAGCCTAGATTTAGGAGTTTGGATTTGCACATGAGCATGTGTAACTGGGTACATGGCTCATTGGAGGCTGGGGTAACAGACCACTGCAGTCTTTGTGATATGAAGTGATTATATCTAGAATGTTTCTGAAAATAAATGTATGTGCAAAATACAATATTCAAGTGGTTTATTGTGATGATGATGATGAAAGAATTGCATTAAATTTATATTTCTAAAGATAAAACATGGAGTTATATTGCCATTAGGTGTCAGGTATGAAGAGTTAAAAGCTCATACTACCAGTCTTTTGTCTTTTTTACTGATTTGAATACTAAGCTTGCTTTAATTTTAATGAAAATATCATATTTTCAGTTGGAAGTCTTTTGTGAGTCTTCCACCTGGGAAACTGGGATTTCTTTCTGAGGTGTGTGCTTGTGTTTGAGGAAGTGAGTGATGGAAATGGGGTGGCAGTTGGAGGGACAAGGATGCCCTACTGATTGTTTTGAGAGATTTGGAGAAGGATCCAAAATGAAATTTGCCATTACAACTTTTCCTATGAGAGGCCTTTAAAACACTAGGTATATTTTGTCTATTTTAGAGTAATAATGAAATTGAGAAGATCGAAGGTTTGGAGGATCTGAAAACTCTACAGAAACTTGATCTGTCCCACAATCAGATAAGTAGCCTCCGAGGCTTAGAGAATCATGACCTCCTGGAAGTGATCAACCTCGAGGATAACAAGGTAGTGTGCTTGTTCTTTACATGCTTTATGTCAGTGTCTGCATGAGAGGACACACACCCCATCATTTGTTTCTCAGGGGTTGTCACACTAAATGTTAGCTTAGAAATGTGATTCTAGCAAGCTTCCTAGAGCAATAGTTGCAGAAGGACTCTGTTTTTCTATTTTAAATAAATACTTAGAATTCTTAATTTTTGCAAGTTGGATGAGTCCTAATTATACTGTTTTAAAGGTTTAAACTGAAACTACATGTGCATGATTTTTTGAAATAGATGTGTTCATGAAAATTTTTGTGTACAAAGATGGCATTAGGAAAGTCTGAAATGTCAGAGTAAGGAGATGGAAGGTCTAAGACTAGCCACAGGCTAGGACCGGGGCTAGGGGACTTGGGGGTGGGTGATGTTGGCCAAAGGCTACCACTTTCATTTAGATAGGAGGAATATTTTCCAGAGGTCTATCGTACAGCATGGTGATTATAGTTAATAAAAATAAATGTTTCAAAGAATGCTAAGAGAGAGTAGATTTTAAATATTCTCACCACAGAAAACTGACTTTCTGCATATAGTAATTAGGTAGATTTTAGCCATTCCACAATGTGTATATATTTTAAAATATCATGTTGTACACAATAAGTACATATAATTTTATCTGTTGATTTAAAAAAAATTAAAAAAAATGCAAATACCTAGGAAAGACTTAAACTATTAAAAATAAAATATAGAGAAGAGGCACAGGCAGTAAATTCTTATATCCTATTGGTAATAATAGTGTAGGTTTTCAATCTGCATGAAGAGTTGGGGATTGGACTTACTCAAATTTTCATGTTGTACTTAATGTACACTTCAAAAATTAAATAAATTGGCTTCCACTCTTAATTAGATTTTATTTTTAATAAAGCATCTAGGTTCCTAATCATGGTATATTAATTTGGTACCTATAGCTGATTTCTTATGCAATTGATCTACAAGGTGATTTTATACATATTGAGTATTTTGGGGGAAAGATTTCATAAGGAAGTTGACTATTTAATTCTTCTTGATCATGAAAAATTGGGCCAGCCCTGAAAGAGGCAGTTGGTGCTGTCTAGAGCAAGATGTGGTGTTGTGGAGGCTTTGTCCTGTTCTGCAGTGATGGTACCTACCAGTTTTGTCTGATGACTCTTCCACAGACTCTCATCATCTGTTATTAAAAATCAGGAGAGGTCAGTCATTAGCTCTAGGTATAAGTCAACTTTTAATCACAGACAAAACTGTTCATTTTCATTCTCACTTGACTTATATATTAAATTGTTTTGCCATCTTATCAAGTTAATTAATTAAAGCAGATGACCTTTGATTCCTGTGCCCTAAATCCTACAATGGCAGTACAGTCTCTGTTTCATGTGGTTTAATGTACTTTTCCCACATTTGCCATTAAAGTCTAACTTTTAGAAAATTTCCTGCTGACAGTGTTTCTCATATATACTGGGGGTGTTAGAAAGATAGAAGGCACTCATTAAATCCCATTTCAATGCATCTCAGATAAAGGAGTAATGGTAAGGATTTAGGAAAAGGAGTAATGGTAATGATAATTATAACAATTATAGTCAAAAGATAATCTAGAGATATTCACTGATAACTTACTCAGCAGCCGTTGTTCTAAGCACTCTAGTTATCTCATTTAATCTTCCTTATAATACTACTATCACTGTTGTTTTCCAAAGAAGAAACTATAGCACAGAGGTAAAGTTATAGGTCTGGCAAGTAGCAGAGCCAGGATTCAAATCTGGAATATTTTGCCTCTAGAGTCAATGTTCTCAAGCTTTGCAGGATAACGTAGTAAATGAAATGCAAAGGGGCCTCCCTTCTGAAAAGGGTGAGGTATGAGGATTTCTCATCGACTTTGTGAACCATAGATATAATTTTTAACATTCTTGAATAGTCTGAATAAAAGGTATTATAAATTTTAACAATATATTTTCCTTAACCTAATATATCCAAAATATTATCAGTTCAATGTGTAATCTACATTCAAAATTATTGACGAGCTATTTTACCTTCTACTGTTTCATGCTGAGTTTGACATCTGGTATATGTCTTACACTCAGCACACATCAGTTCATCTGGCCATGTTTCAAGTGCCCAGTAGCCACTTGTGGCTAGTAACTACCATATTGGATAGCATGGGTCTAGAAACACCTCAAAAATAGTACATTCTTCTCTTCCATTTCAAGAGACTTTTCAAATTACATCTGAAAAAGGTTACAGAAAAAATGGGGGTTGTAATTTTCAAATGTTAAAGAGGCTCCATTAGAAAAAAGTGGCCACATGTCCCAAAGGGGGATCCTTTGGCAACAGTTATGTCTGTAACAATAACACAATTCCCTGGCTCCCTGCTGAACAGGTTGGGGAGCAACTGACAGTACTTTGAAATATTCTTTGAGCCATGGAAAGAGTTCCTCAGAGATTTCTCTAGGACTACTGAGAATATTGTGTATCAGGGATGGAAAATTTATCATTTAACAGAAACATAACATAACTTCTGCTTCTCACATGATGAATTTGATGGCAGAAATATTGTTTTATTGGTAGCACTTTCATTGTTGTTAGGAATTTAGTTTTAGCTGTTGAAACGTTGTAACACCTGCCTGTCATTATTTTGAACATCTCTCTTAAGGTCATTTGCAAACATTTACCATCAGCTGGTGATTTGGGGACCTTAGTCATTTTCTACACTGTAGTCCCTCTTAGATTTTAAATCATTTCTGTCATTTAAGTAGTATCCCAAACTGTTAATTCCATTATAACCTCAGTGTTTTCTTTAGTTAGCATGATGTTGGTTTGGGAGTACTTAGAGAGTGCTGTTTTTATTTCACAGCATTTGTTCCCAACAACTTTTCTGAGTTTTTTTTTTTTTAAAGGATTAACAAGGTAAGACTCATAAAGCAATACAAGTATGGAAAGAACTTAAGTCCTAAGTAATGATAGCAGTCCTCCCAGAGCTCACAGGCTGTTCATTTTTTACAGTGCTCTGGCCTTTCTTTCTAATTCATTCTCCCTGAACACTGGCAGAGACAGTGGCAGCTGGAGACCGTTACCCTACTCTTTATTTTTTTGATGCTTTATATAGGTGGGAAGTTCTTAGCAGGGGACAGACCTCTCGCTGCTTGTTGTTCAGAGATAGATGCCATTTAATGTCTTAGACAAACAATCTATGGGCATTACCTCTGCCTTTATTGGACCCTGGCTCATACTTCTGTTCTCATATGTGACCAATAGGTATTTTGGGGAATTGAACATATTCTGGCTTATAAGTGAACTTAATTTCTCTCAGGATGTAAGTTTGTTAGCCCTGTACAGAGAGGATTGAACTAGATGATTCCTTGGGGAACCTACAGCTTTTGGAGGCTGACAGCACTGATGGAGAGGCAGCCCAGGATGAGCTTAGGAGATGCGGGCATGATCAGGTGGCCTGCTAACATCAGTCTCCATTCCACCTGGTCTAGGTGCCTCTACCATGGGATGCACACAGGAAGGAGGCCCACTTCATATCCACAGGGGATGGCAAAGGCAGGGTAGCCTGATCTACTCAGCAACGGCTCTCTTGGCTCTCTAGAGAATGCTGATGGTGCACACTTTGTGTGCAGGTCCTGATGTTGCCTCATCACTTTTCCAAATACTTCTGAACTTTCAGATTGACATCCATGTGACTTTATCCTTTGCTCTTGACCCCTAACTAAATTCCTACCTTTTGGTAGCCTGGCCCCGTGGTGATGCAGTCAGCCTGCACGGCTAGTTGTGCGTGCTTCCCTTTAGCACTGGTTCACTGATTTGAGTGTAGGTTGTGGACCCGAGGCTGTTGAGCTACAGTCATCTGACTCTGTCAGGCCAGCAGTGAAAACAGAGAGCCTGTTACCACCATTTTACATGACTTGGAACCTAGACCAGCACTCTTGGGGGCAGATGGTGAAATGAAGTGGTCCCTTAAAGAAGGGGGTTGGAATGCCAATTTGCAATGGATTGTGGGCATTTTCTTCTGATCCTCATGCAGACCAAGCTTATTTCCACCCCAGGAGCTTCATAACATCTGGTGTCTCTGCTAGAAGGTTTTCCCCAAATTTTCTAAAAAATTATCTCCTTCATTTCATCTAAGCTTCTGTCTAACCCTCACAAGAGGCCTCTCCAACATCCTCCCAGTCCCCTTTACCCCTTCCCACTCCTTCATTCGTCATCAGTACTTACCACTGCCTGAGATTGTTGCATCACATATTCTATTTGCACATCTTTTAAGAGTTCATTGTCTTTCCTACTAAAATGTTGACTTCACAAGCTCAGGGACTTCATCTGTGTACTTTGTGCTGTGCCTGGCCCTTAAGAACTCTGTGCTCAGCTCAGCACCTGGAGCTTAGTGGTTAGGGTGCTGGCCTCATACACCAGGGTTGGTGGGTTTGAACCCAGCCCAGTCCTGCTAAACAACAATGTGACAATGATAGCAACAACAAAAAAAATAGCCAGCATGGTGGCCGGCAGCCTGTAGTCCCAGCTACTTGGGAGGCTGAGGCAAGAGAATCACTTAAGCCCAAGAGTTTGAGGTTGCTGTGAGCTAGCTGTGACACCACAGCACTCTACAGAGGGCAACATAATGTGACTCTGTCTCAAATTAAAAAAATAAAAATAAAAAGAACTCTGTGCTGATCTCAGCTGGCATGAAGAACACTGACTGAGTGCATGGTCCCGGGACCATGCCTGATTGCTTCCCTTCTATTGAGGACTTGTTTGGTGTTTAAGTCCCCTGTGGTGGTAAGATTCAGAGTGATTGAGTATAAGAAGGGAGGCTCGAGTGTTTCCCTTACTGGGTAGAGAAAGGAGACAGAATAGGGATCAGAGGAACTGTCTGAGCTGAACTGATGAGGGCCTTGACCTAGACAGTGGTGGTGAGGAAGGAGAGGGAAGGTCCAGAGGTGTTTTGGAGGTAGCCTTAATAGGGTAGGCTGGAGGTGGTGGATGAGGAAGAAGACATTGCTGAAGATGACTCCCGATGACTCCCAGGTTTCTAGCTCAGGGACTGGGTGACAACAGAGCCATGTAACCTCCTTACTCAGTCGTCTAGAACCTCTGAGTTCTTGAATATTCATCTTGCTCTGAGCTTCAGAAGCAGGTATCCTATTCCACACCACTGCATGGGCAAGCTATGCAAACTTTTTATAATGGATGGTGAGCCACGATGTGGAGCTACTTTTGTGGAAGCTAATTCTTATTAAGTATAGTGAGTTAAATTGTGGCCCTCCAAAAGATATATCCAAACTCCACCCCCAAGAGCTTGTGAACGTGTCCTTGTTCAGAAACCAGTCTTTGGATATGTAATCAAGTTAAGCATCTCAAGATGAAATTATTCTGGATTTAGGGTATCCCTGAATCCAATGTCCTTATAAGAAATAGAAGGGGAGAAGATACAGAGCAGGAGGCCCTGAGACCCATGTAAAGACAGGGGTAGAGATTGGTTTTACGTTGCTACAAGCCAAGGAAATGCCTGGAGTTACCAGAAGCTAGAAGAGGCAAGGAAGGATTTTCCTCTAGAACCTTCAGAGAACGAATAGCTTTCCCAACCCCTGGATTTCAGACTATTGGTCTCTAGAACTATGACAATAAATTTCCATTGTTTAATCCTCCAAGTTGTGGTAATTTGTTATGACAACCATAGGACGCAGACACTGAGACTGCGTGTCTGGGAATTGGAGAACGAAGTCTGCAAGTTATACTTAATCATGGTCTTGTGTAGTTTCTGCTTTTTACATTTTACTTAAGAAACTTCTCTAGACACCAAGGTTTTAAATATTCTTCTGTATTTTTTTTGTAATTTCAAATTTTGCTTTTTCCTGTTCCATCTTTTATTCAACTGGGATTTATTTTTGTGTGTAGTGTGAGGTAGGCATTTAATTCCCACATGGACACATGTTCCAGTGTTTCAAAACTCTGATTTAATAATTGTAAAACATTCTATTGAATGGATATGCCAGGATTTAGTGACCCATTTACTTATTCGAAATTTGCTGTGTTTACAACTTTTGCTATTAACAAAATGCTTCTTGCATTTTTTATTACTATTATTTTTTAGGATAGAATCTTGGAAATACCATTAGTGGGTATGGACATTTTTAAGACTCTTGATACATATCCTGAAGCTTCATACTAATTAATACTCCCACCAGCAGTATATGAGGTCAGAATAACTTATTAAGGCACATCTTACTACACCTTTATCAACAAATACCTTTTTAAAATTATGTAATCTGTTAGAAAAATGGTATTCATATCGTATTTTGTATTCTTATTATTGATTACCAATAAGTTAAACATTTTCTTCCTTGTTAGACATTTGATTTCCTTTTTAAAAGTTGTCTATTCATGTTGATGACTATCGTTTATTTAGTGCAGTTCTTTTGCTTTTCATTGTGCTTATAGTACTTTGATATATATATTAAAATTATTTATGAAGCATATAAATATTTTTCTTTGTGTATTCCTTTATTCATTTATTTTTTGTTTTTGTTTTTATTTTGTGTTTTGAGTCTTGCTCTGTCACTCAGGCTGGAGTGTAGTGGGCTGATCATAGCTCACTGTAATCTCCAGTGAGATTCCCTGGTTCAAGTGATCCTTCTCCGTTAGCCCCCCAAGTAGCTGGTTCTAAAGGTGTTCATCTCCATGCTTGGCTAATTTCAATTTTTTTTTTTTGTAGATACAGGGTCTTGCTGTTGCCCAGGCTGGTCTTGAACTCTTGGCCTTAAACAATCCTCCTGCCTCAGCCTCCCAAAGTGCTCATACTACAGGCATCAGTAACTATGCCTGACCTTTCCTTTATTACTATATTTTAAAAAAATTTGTAAAATCTTTTTCCATTCTGAAATCTGATATACTTTTTTAAATTGCCTTTAACTCTTTTTTTTTTTTTTTTTTTTTTTTGAGACGGAGCCTCAAGCTGTCCCCCTGGGTAGAGTGCCATGGCATCAAAACTCACAGCAACCTCCAACTCCTGGGCTCAAGTGAGTCTCCTGCCTCCGCCTCCCAAGTAGCTGGGACCACAGGCGCCCGCCACAACGCCTGGCAATTTTTTGGTTGCAGCCATCATTGTTGTTTGGCGGCCCGAGCTGGGGATTTGAACCCGCCATCTTAGGTGTACGTGGCTGGCGCCTTAGCCGATTGAGCCACAGGCGCCGAGCCAAATTGTCTTTAACTCTTAATCCATAATTTATTTTATGGTAAAATTGAAACAAAATTTAAATTTGCTTAAAAAATATAATAGTAATATGATAAATAACGGCTACAGTTCATTGAGTACTTGTTATATACTCAGCCTTGTACTAAGTAATTCTTACTCATTAACTCATTTAACCAATAGTTTTATTGAATAATATTTTTCTCACTGATTTATAGTTTATTTTTTAATATGCATCATTCCTATTTCTACTAAGATCTGTTTTCTCAACAATTTATTCTATTCCATTGATCTATCTGTTGACTATTATTTCAGTAATATATTTGTCATTATCACCATTATCATTAACTAGTTGATATGGACCCACACTTTGAAAAAGTTTTCCTGTACAGATTCATATATATATGTGGCAGTGAAAAAAATTTAAGTGGTTGATTCCATTCAAATTATGTATATATATAAATATTAACACACATCTATGTACCTATGGCATATATAAAAAATATTTTTAAAGAAAAGAACACCCCCCTTAGGTCTGGAAGGTAATGCTTGGAGAGCAGGTCCTGGAAGGAAATGGGAAACAAAGTCATTGCTGGCTTCTGTGGGGTAGGCTGTGGAGGTTAGAGAAAGGGAGTGGACTGGAATCTGGGGATCCGCTGGCTGCTGTGACGTTCTTGGCAGCAGAAGGCTGAAGATCCTGTAAAGATGAACATTTCTGGCTATATTTTACTAGAAGTCATTTAGGGGTGCTGTTGTCCATGCACCTACTGTAAAATTCTATTGCACACAGCCTAAGGATTATGGCCTTTGCGGAGAGAAGATGTGAAGGTGGGGTCTGTGTGGGATGAGGCTGTGCATGGGGGGCATGTGCAGGCCAGCCAGGATCTGTTCACTTTGCTAACTCAGCAGAAGTGGGAACTTGAAGCCAAGCCACCCATGTTTGCTGCCCTCTTACCTCACCCCGCCCTTGAAGGCCTAGGAAAGAGGCTGGATCCCTTTTGTTTGACTCTCAAAGGCCAGCTGACTCTAACTTACACAATATAACTGGTAAAATCATTTTACACAGCCCACGATTATTGCATTAATGGTGTTTGGAACACATTAGAGTGATCTTTCCATGCAACCAGCTTTCCTATCATGGGACTGTGCTGATTTATTCCATCACATGATGATAAAGTTCTTAGGAATTTAGAAAGTTGTCACTTTTACTAATAAAGTTAGACTGGACATTCTTGTATGTAATTTTTGCCTGTCTGATGATCTCTTTAATATGAACTTCTTGAAGCAGGGTGGGTGGCTTATAGCTTATGCACATGTAGCACATCAGACTGACCTTTAGAAAGGATGTACCAGTTTCTACTCCCCCAGCAATGTGTGCAAGTTTAGGTGGCCAGAACTTGCCGGTGAGACATGAAGAATGCAGGAACACGTCTCTTAACATTGGTGTGAAGTCCGAGAATGACAGCTGTATGCTAGAGGAAGATCGATTCATTGCTTGAAAGTTTTGACAGAGCAGTGTGAATCATTCACTTTTTGACCTCTCTGAATAAAATGATGGAAAATAGTCGATCTCTTTTTCTTTTTTTTTTTTTCTTTTCTTTTGAGCCGGAGCCTCAAGCTATCCCCCTGGGTAGAGTGCCATGGCATCACAGCTCATAGCAACCTCCAACTCCTGGGCTCAAGCAAGTCTCCTGCCTCTGCCTCCGAAGTAGCTGGGACTACAGGCGCCCGCCACAACACCTGGCCA
>CAUYQV010181258.1:0-22269 GCA_963574575.1 Galagoides demidoff
CCCAGCTACTTGGGAGGCAGAGGCAGGAGACTCGCTTGAGCCCAGGAGTTGGAGGTTGCTATGAGCTGTGATGCCATGGTACTCTACCCAGGGGGATAGCTTGAGGCTCTGTCTCAAAAAAAAAAAAAAAAAAAAAAAAAAGAATATGATTAAA
The DNA here is from genome assembly GCA_963574575.1 of Galagoides demidoff. Lineage (NCBI taxonomy): Eukaryota > Metazoa > Chordata > Mammalia > Primates > Galagidae > Galagoides > Galagoides demidoff. The sequence continues at coordinate 155 of CAUYQV010181258.1, forward strand.
AACTGTGTTGCCTAATTTCACAAGGTTGCTCCAGAGTCAAAACAAGTAGGCCCTACCTATGTCCTTTTTATGATATGTCCATGAGTTAAACTAAAAAACAATAAACAAAAATTTCAAAGCTACAACTGTTTTGAAGCTCTGTTTAGAAGCACCACATTCTTTCATGTGCAAAAAATGTAATTTCTAAGGAAAACACATTACAAATCTTTCCCTTTTCTTCAAGCAACTTGAATTATTCTTAAAACACGAATCAAGTGAGTGGGAAGGGCAGCAAGTGAAATCAAAGCCTTAGGTTGCATAATATAGCTACATCAAAACAGCAAGGTGAAAAAACTCTACATATGTATATGTAAATCCCAGACTCACTTAATATAATTATGGCATAGGAACATTATTTTCTTCCACTTAAATTCAGAAAGCAATAGAAAAACTACATTATAGACTCAGTATTCACTAAGATTCCAACCAGTTTCTTTTATTATTCAAAAGCTAAAATCTTCCACCAAAAGAAAAAGCCCCTATCTTGTTTTTCTCCAAACATTACAAGTGATTTAGGTAGGGGTGGCACAGATAAAGTTTTCTTGGAGAGTTAGACCATTATGGGTGAGACTAGTTCCTTGCAGAAGGCTTCTACCTTAAAGGACGTTTTATAAAAGTGCCTGTTTCCAAAAGAACCAAAGCATAAAGCAGAGGGCTTTACTGAAATCGTATCAGGTTTACCCTGGTGTATCCTTGGCAATGAAAGGTTTCTAAAGAAGATATTACTGAAACTACAGTGGGAAGAAAGAGTATGTTGCGTTCAATTTAGAAATAGAGGAGCATGACTGTTACAGTTTTTAATCCAGCAGGACCCAGGGAGAGACATGCTCTCTGCAGGATACAAAATTGTCATTGCTAGAAAAATAGAGACACAGGCTCAGTGCCTGTGGCTCAAGTGGCTAAGGCGCCAGCCACATACACCTAAGGTGGTGGGTTTGAATCCAGCCCGGGCCCACCAAAACAACGATGGCTGCAACCCCAAAATAGCTGGGTGCTGTGGCAGGCGCCTGTGGTCCCAGCTGCTTGGGAGGCTGAGGCAGGAGACTTACTTGAGCCCAGTAGTTGGAGGTTGCTGTGAGCTGTGATGCTACAGCACTCTACCCAGGGGGATAGCTTGAGGCTCTGTCTCAAAAAAAAAAAAAAAAAGAAAAGAAAAATAGAGACACAAGACTTTTCAATAGCAGATGACTTTAATCCTTAAAACTATTCAATTTTCTTTGTTTAATTATTCTGATTACTAATTTGGCTTCCCTGCTATCTTGATATAAGAAAGGGGAGATACTAGACAGAGGAGATGAGAACTCCTAAAATGGCGCCTTCCTTTGTTATATTCACAAACCAGCACTGTGCCTTACACATTTTTGTGTGTGAAGCTGGTTAGCAAGAATCTTTTGTTGATTGTCTGATTGACTCTAGGCACACTTAGAAAATAGAGTTTCCGGATCTTAGAGTTGAGAACTAAACTCTAGAGCGTGGCAACCTTCCCAAGATATTGCTGGCAGTCATTCCTTGATGACATTTATTTCATTCTAACTTTAAAGCCTGCTGCTCTGTTTTGTTACAAAGCCTATATTATATTGAGTTGAACTCTTCTTACTCATAATGTTCAAACACTGGCTATGATATAATACAAAATATACATTTGGCCTGTGTCTTGCCTCCTGACACAGAGCTCCCCAAACCCCAATGATTTCATGAGTGACAGGGGTGACAGGTCCCCGGTTCCTGACACAAGAGCTTCTTACTGCTGAAGAGATGACTAGAGACGGGGGGATCCTAGATGGTTTCTGGGTCAGAGCTGGTTCCCAGAAAGACCACGGTATGATTAGAGAGTTAGAACTTTCAGCCTCACCCCCTCATCTCATGGAGTGGAGAGGGGCTGGAGACTAAGTTAATTGCCAAGAGCCAATAATTTATTTCATCAACCATGTCTTTGTAACAAAACTTTCCATAACCCCCCACATATGGGGTTTGGAGAGCTCTGGGGCTGGTGCAATGCTGAGAAGCCACAATTACTGATTTAAACTGTGTTTAGACCACTGACATTTAACGCGATTATCCATATGGCTGGATGTAAATCTGCCATTTTTCAATTTGTTGTCTATGTGTCTAATTTGTTCTTTGTTCTCTTTTCTACGTTTAAAAAAATTCTCTTATGGTTTAATGGAGATAGATACAGGGAACAAAAATATATATCAGAGAGAGATAACTCTCTTTATCTCTATCTATCTTTTTTTTTTTTTTTTCCCTGAGACAGAGTCTCACTTTGTTGCTCTGGGTAGTGTGCCAGGACATCGCAGCTCACAGCAACCTCAAACTCTTGGGCTTAAGTGATTCTCTTGCCTCAGGCTCTCAAGTAGCTGGGACTACAGGTGCCCGCCACAACGCCTGGATATTTTTTTGTTGCAATTGTCATTGTTTAGCTGGACTGGTTTGAACCCGCCCACCTGGGCGTATGTGGCTAGTGCCCTACCCAATGAGCTACAGGTGCTGCCCACAGAATATATCTTAAAAGCGCCTGTGGCTCAGTGAGTAGGGCACTGGCCCCATATACCAAGAGTGGCGGGTTTGAAGCTGGCCCCGGCCAAACTGTAACAAAAAAATAGCTGGGCATTCTGGTGGGCACTTGTAATCCCAGCTACTTGGGAGGCTGAAGCAAGACAATCACTTAAGCCCAGGACTTGGAGGTTGCTGTGAGCTGTGATGCCACAGCACTCTACCAAGGGTGATAAAGTGAGACTGTCTAAAAAAAGCTTAAACAACTACATACTTTCTGCCTTCTTTTGCATCGAGATGCTTTTATGATTCCTTTGCATTTTAGCTTTTTTTTTTTTTGCAGTTTTTGGCCAGGGCTGGATCTGAACCCACCACCTCTGGGATATGGGGCCAGTGCCCCACCCCTTTGAGCCACAGGTGCCGCCCCCTAGTTCCTTTTTTGACTCATTAGTTAACTCTTTCTTTTGCTATTTTGGTGCTTCTGCTAGGGTTTATAGAATATAATTTTAATGTTTCAGAGTCTACTGATATTATACCCCTTCTTGTACAATATAAAAACCTGACAATAATATATTTCCATTTCTTTCCATTTTTATGCTCTTACTGTATGTTTTACTTCTACATACACTATAAACACTATATTACATCATTATTAAGTAGCCAATTGTGCTTTTTCCCATTTTAAAATTCTGGTAAAATATATGTGATAAAATTTACCATTTTAATCATTTTAAGTGTACATTCACTACTTCTGTGTATTGTGAATAATATTCACATGATTGTGTGACCATCTCCAGAACATTTCACCTTCACAACTGAAACTCTGCACACATTAAATAATAACTTCCCATTTCCCCTTTCCTGGTCCCTGCTCACCCCCACACTGCTTTCTCTATGAATCTGTGCATGCTAGGTGCCTCATGTAAGTGGAACCACATGCATTTGTCCTTTTGTGTCTGGTTATTTCATTTAGCATAAAGGTTAATTCCTGTTACACCATGTATATAATTCCTATTTATGGCTTTTTTATTCTCTGTACATATATATAATATTTTCTTTATTCATTCCTTCATCGATGGATATATTTAACTTGTTTCTGCTTTCAGCTGTCGTGAATAATGCAGGTATACAGCCAATTGTCTTTTTTCTTTTTTTCAAGACAGAGTCTTATAGGGCCAAGCGTGGTGGCTCACACCCATAATCTCAGCTCTTGGGAGGAGGGGGTGGGTGGATTGCCTGAGCTCACTGAGTTCGAGACCAACCTAAGCAAGAGCAAGCCCCTGTATCTAAAAAACAGCCATGTGCTGTGGTGGGTGCCTGTAGTCCCAGCTACCTGGGAGGCTGAGGCAAGAGAATGGCTTGAGCTCAAGTAGGACCAAGTGAGACTTTGTCTCAAAAAAAAAAAAAACAAAAAAAACAGAGTCTTGCTCTGTCACCCCGGGTAGAACGTTGTGGTGTCATCATAGCTCACAGCCACCTCAAACTCCAGGGCCCAAGCCATTGTCTTCTCTGGGTTCCTGAGTAGCTGGGACTACAGGTGTGCATCACGACACCTGGCTAATTTTCCTATTTTGAGTAGAGACAGGGTCTTCCCCTTGCTCAGGCTGGTCTCAAGCTCTTGAGCTCAAGCAATTCCTGCCTTAGCCTCCCAGAGGACTAAGCCTCCAGTCACCATGCCTGGCCCCAATGACCTTTTGAAGAGATTTAGATAATAAAATATGCTTTTGTCTATGCAGCTACCCCTCCCTTGGCTCTTCATCTTTTGGAGATGTTCACTTTTTCATGTGGTTTAGGTTTCCTTCTGCCTCAATGACTTCAACATTTCCTACAGTGCACATCTTTAGGAATGTCTGAAAAAAGTCTTCATTTCACTTTGATTTTTGAAAGATGTATTTGCCAAGTATAGAATTCTTGGTTGATAGTTTTTTTCCTCCAGCACTTGAAAGATTTTGCTCCACTGTCTTCTCACGTACATTGTTTCTGATAAGAAACCGATGTATATTCATCTCTGTTCCTCTGTGTCTTTTTACTCCTTACTACTGGTGCTGAGCAAGCAACTGGACGATGACGTGCCTTGCTATGGTTTACTTCATGATTCTTTTGCTTGGGTTTGCTCAGCTTCTTGGATCTATACATTTACTGTCTCATCAAATTTGGGGACGTGTCAGTCATTGTTATACTTTGTTAACATTTTTTATTTCTCCCCTTCTGTCCTCTCCCTCGGGGACTTCAACTGCACGTATATTAGGCCCCACCAAGCTGAACAGGTTCCTCACGCTTTGTTTTGTCTTGAGTCTTTTTTTTATCTCTTTGTGTTTAATTCTGGATAGTTTTATTGCTGTATCTTCAAATTCACTACTCTTTCTTCTGCAAAGTTTAATCTGCTGTTAATCCCTTTGGGTGTGTTTTTTCTCTCATTGTGATTTTCATCTCAATGAAAATTCATTTCTTCACTCCAAGTTCATGCAGGTCGTTTCTAAATCTCCCATGTGTTTATTTAACATGTTCAGTCTTTCCCCTATGTTTCTGAAGATATGGAATACAATTATAATATTGTTTTAATGACCTTGTCTGTTTCCTGTTAATTCTATAATCTGGGTCAGTTCTAGGTCAGTTTGAATGATTGATTTTCTGCTCATTATGGGCTGTAGTCTCCTGTTGTTTTGTATGTGTGGTAACCCTTTCCTCCCTTCCTTCCTTTTTTTGGAGAAGGGGTCTCACTCTGTTGCTCAGGCTGGAGTACAGTAGTACAATCATGGCTTGCTGCAAGCTCAAAGTCCTGGCCTCAAGAGATCCACCTCCTGAGTAGCTAGGACTACAGGTACATGCAACATACCTGGCTAATTCCTCTATTTTTTGTAGAGACACGGTCTTGCTATGTTGCCCAGGCTGTTTTCAAACTCCTGACCTTAAGTGATTCTCCTGCCTCAGGCTCCCAAAGTGCTGGGTTCACAGGGGCAAGCGATTGCATCTAGCCCATCTGATAAATTTTGATTGGATATCATGCATTTTGAGTTTTACCTTCTGGGTTATAGATTTTTTTATATTCCTATAAACATTTTTGAGCTTGATTTGGGGATGCTATTAGGTTACTTGGAAACAGTTCAGTTTTCTCTGGTTGTGCTTTTTAGATTTACTGGATTGGATAATAGCAATGTTTAGTTAAGGGCTATTTATCATCAGTGGACATATTTAACTTGTCCACCTTCATCAGTACTCTTCAGTACTCTACTCAATGCCTCATGAATCTCTACAAGACCCTCGTCAATACTCTACTCAATGCCTCATGAATCATGAAGCTTTCCTTTCTGGCTGGTTGGAACAGGTACTATTTGCAACCCTGTGTGAGTAGTCGAAATTGTTACTTCTAATTGTTTGGGGTTGTTCTTTCCTAACCTTGAGTTATTTTCTCATATGCATGTGCTGATGGGTATTTAGCTGAATTTTCAAAGTGGTCCCTCTAATGATTTCTGGACTTTTCTCATGGTACCACATTCTTTTCTCTGGTATCTTACCCTGTAAAACTAGCTGCTTTGGTCTCTCCCAGCTCACAGCTTTCTCTCTGCAACAAGGAGTCTACTTCTGGCTTCCCTTTACTCCTACCACAGACTGGAAAGTCTCTCAAGGCAGAAAACAGAAAATGGTAAGGCTCACTTGATTTTTCTCAGATTCAGGGATTACTGTCCTTCCTTGATGTCCATTGACTTGAAAAACCATTGTTTCACCACCCTCACTTACATCCTTTTTACATTTATTTTAATGACTATACCGTACTCTCTTGTGTACATAATTAATCACTCACTGATTCATATTTACAATTTCCAGTTTTTTGTTATTACAATGTACAAAATTGTACAGACATATATCTTTGGATATCAGTGCAAATATATTTTTAGGGTAAATCTGAGTTGTGGAATCCAAGATTAAGATGTATGGACATCTTACATTTGGACAGATAATGCCAAATTGTCCATTTAAAAGGACTGTATCTTATACTCCTACCAATAGTGTTTCTTTAAATTCTTGCAAACATTGGTCAATACTTCAAAGTCCACCAAACTTATAGGTGAAAAAATCTATTTTCCTTATTTTTATCTGAATAATACTGTAATTACATATTTAAAAAAAAGATTTGAAATGAAGCATCTATAAAAAACAACCTACCCTGTGGATCATTGTTATGAAGTAATTCTTTAACAATTTTCTGAAGTCTTCTTTTGTGTACTGTCATTTATTTCAATATCTCTTCTAGGCAACATTTTTCTTAAATTCACCATTTTATTCATATTTACTAATTTATTTGGCTAATTTTATAATAACTTCAGTTTCTTTTCTCTATATTCTTCTAAATGAGTATTCAAAGGTTTTTAAAATACAAACCCTTGGCCTCAAGGAAGCCCTTCACCTTGATATTCACTTTCTTTAGGAAGGCTTGACAATATAATTTCTGTCACCTCAGTCATTGCAACAGTGCTTCAGCACAGACAGTATAGCTCACTGACAGTGGTCCTGGCAGGCATCATCAATAAGGACAGATAACAGTATAGCTCAGCTAGCTCTGTTCCAATTGTTATATTTTATTACAGGCATACTTAAGTGAGTTTCACTGACTCGTTCTTTTTCTCTTTTTCTTTTTCTTTTCGAGACACAGCCTTAAGCTATTGCCCTGGGTGAAGTGCCATGGCATCACAGCTCACAGCAATCTCCAACTCCTGGGCTGAAGCAAGTCTCCTGCCTCCCAAGTAGCTGGGACTACAGGTGCCCGCCACAATGCCTGACTATTTTTTGGTTGCAGCCATCATTGTTGTTTGGCAGGCCCAGGCTGGATTCGAACCCGCCACCTTAGGTGTATGTGGCTGGCACCTTAGCCACTTGAGCCACAGGCGCCGAGCCTCGGTCTTTTTTTCTAAACCACCTTCTCATCTCCATCCCTGAATTGGCCTTTTCTTTCCGAGATGACCTGTTCCCAGCTTGCCTTACCTTACGGACGTGACAGGAGAAGAGGACATTCATGTACTTGTCCTTCCGTTTCAGTTCATTTGCCACAGGGACAAAAGTGCCTGAGGTCTGAGGCGTATCTGGCTTCTGAAAGAAAAAAGAAACAAGTTAAAATGAGGATGTTTTGCCTTTAGATGCAAAGGCAATCCTTTAGGATACCGCTTTATAACTATACTGAGACAGTTTCACACGTGTACTTTTTATCTCCTCACTCCAGACAGTAAGCCACTAAATGGCTGTCATCACATCAAGAGTCCTACAAAATCTTAAAAATAGAGAATGGAAGAGAAGATGAAATGTAGCTCCAGGAAAAATTACTAGTAAGGTGGCAATTAAAAAGTTGCTACATTATAGTAGGGAAGGTTTAAATGGGCAAAAGCCAAGTTATATAGTGTACTTAATACAAATGGATATAATACAGAGAACCCTTTTAAAAGTGAGGGAGACATTAAATATATTCAGAAACAATAAAATCTTTTAATTTAGTGTCTTTCACAGAAATTTAGTTTTGAAAGGTGTTTTTTTATTTTCTGTAATTCTTGAAGAAAAATTCTTCCCTGTAAAGGGAGCAGGAATAGATTGCACTTCGTTTTCTTGAACTTACTGAAGCAAGGTAGTTGCCTTCCCAGGCTCTCTGGAGCCCAAGGTCAGCCCTTTGACCCTTCAACATTTCCATGGCGGCAACCTTTGCCCTGACTTGGGGCAGGTCTGAAGCTGAAATACTCTTGATGAGCTGGTATGCTCTCCACCTACAAATAAACAAAATGAATTAGACTTTAGAAATATGATCTCATTAATTCCTAAAAATAACTGAAGCTGCCACTAAAGTAAATGAAACCAAAGTACTGCATGCTACACTAAATAAAAAGTAAAACGCTTCCAAAACATATAGAGATGTCGTTAAAATACAGTTTTATATAGGTAGATATTTTCTAAAGCTTGCATTTTTGTTCATGTGTTTTGAAAGCAACTAAAACTTAGTGATACATGGGCTCTTGTAATATTAATATTTAGGGCACAGAAAATTTGGATTCGTCATTCACTCAATCAGCTAATGTTTTCTAGGCACCTGCTAAATTCCAGGTGCTGGTCTAGGCAGTGGGGGCACAACAAACAGCTAAACAGACAACAGTCCCTTCTGTCAGGTGCTTGTATTCCAGAGAAGTGACAGGTAATAACACTTGATGGGTAGACATACAGACTGTATGGCGGTGATCTGTGCTATGGAGGAAAAAAAGACAAGGCAAGGAGGGCGGGGAGTGCAGCAGAGGGAAGGAATGGGGAATGGGCCTGGTTTCTGCAGAGTGGTCCCAGCAGGTACCTCCAATAAGGACAGATGAGCAGCGACCACAGGGGAGTGAGGGGGCTGGTCACATAGAGATCTGAGCAACAGTGTTCCAGGAGGAGCGCACAGGATGTGCAAAGGTTCTGGATTGTGAGCTTGCTCGGTGTGTTCAAGGAGTGACATGAGGAGGGGTGGTCTAAGGGAGAGCCATGAGACCATTTATCCTTGGGAGACTTTGGACTTTACTCTTGAGGAGTTGAGAGGCCATGGAAGGCTTTGAACATGTGATCTGACTTACCATGGATGGTAAGGATCACAGTGATTGCTGTAGGCTGGGATTAGGAAAACCTATTTGGAGGCTGTCTCTGTAATGCACTTGCTAAAAGCAGTGGTTCTCAACCTGTGGGTTGCGACCCACAGGAATGGTATTAAACGGCAGCAGCATTAGGAAGGTTGAGAATCACTGTTAGAGGAAGGTGGTTTAGATCAGGTAGGTGGTGATAGAGTGGAGATAAGAGTTGGTTTGGAATGTGTTCTGAAGGAATAGCCAACAGGATTTGCTGAGGGGTTAGATGAAGGTGCCAGGGAAGATTTAAGGATGACTCCAAGATTTTTTTGGCAGGACAAATGTGAACATAAGGCCCACCTATTCCTGATTGAGAAAAACAGGTATAAGTCATGCTCTTGGCATCATCTTAGCCCTACCTGGTACTTATATCCTCTTTTCTGCCACAGAAGCTTAAAGCAGGGAGGTTGGAAGCAAACTGAGAACTTATCAGATGAATATTCAAAGCCCATAGTTCTCAATTTAACGAAATTGAAAATTCCCACTAAAATAACTGAAAGAATATAAAATTAAGGAAAAATCTACGCCATTCCCAGCAAGTGGGAATGATGTCAACAAACCAAAAGGTGGGGCGGTGCCTGCAGCTCAGTGGGTAGGGTGCTGGCCACATACACTGGGGCTGGCGGGTTTGAACCCGGCGCAGGCTTGTCAAACAACAGTGGCAAGTGCAACAACAACAAAATCTCTGGGGTTTGTGGAGGGCTCCTGTATAGTCCCAGCTACTTGGGAGGCTGAGGTAAGAGAATCACTTAAGCCCCAGAGTCTGAGGTTGTTGTGAACTGTGATGCCACAGCACTCTACCGCCCTAAAAAAAAAAAAAAAAAAACAAAAAAAAACTGAAATGTGTGAAGACTTTCAGGAAGATACGAGGCAGATGGCTCAGGGCAACACAGTCTGCTGGGTGGAAGGAGAGGCAGCCTTGGGCATTGATGGTGTTTCTGACAAAGCCCAGAGAATTCTTAGGCCTAAAGCAACAGAAGCCAGTAGCAAGGGCAGGAGGTAAAGGATTTGATGGTGAAAGCTGCACCAGTTCTCCAAATGTGGAATGGCTGGCCCTGGCAAGTTGGGATATCAGCCATGGCAGACAGGGTGTGAGACAGCAGGGTACCAAAGCAATAGACATGAAATAGTAAAGGCTCAACGGAGCAGTGAGTCTTTTCTCTACTAAAGAAATTCTACTTTTCTCTACTATTACCAATGTTCTAGTGAGACAGACTATCCTAAGATCATTCCAGAAGAGGCTGGACAGGCGACAGGTTTGGAACAGTTGGCAGTCAAAGCCACAGATACTAGTGACAGGCAGACTCTATAATACTCAGTGGCTTGCTAAGCCACTGCCCCAACTTTAGCCCCTGAGTTCCTCATTTCATTACTGGTGGGGAGACATCTTTGCTGTCTGTAGGGCTGTCTCCAGGCTATGTGCCTGGTCAGCCTAGCACTTCATGCCCACAGCGGCACAGGACAAGGTCCATATCCAACTGACTCCTGATTCCCACAGAGGCACCAGGGGGATCTGGACCCTGACCTGCACAACCCACAACCACAAAGAGCCATGCAGGCTGCTCATCCTGATCAAGCAAACCGCCACCTATAAATACATATAGCCAACAACAGCTGCAGCCATAAAAACCACCAGCCTCAATGACATGAAAAGGGGACAAAGCTGGGCACGAGGAAGGCCCAATTAGAAAGGATTACTGTGAGGAAAAGCAAACACAAGCACCCAACAATCACAGCGGAATTCTTCAACACGTTTCTTTCTGTATTCCACAGATCTAACAAGTCCAGAGAGTGACTGGAGCAGGGGCTGGTAAACCACAGTCTGTGCCAAACCAGGCTCATGGTTTGTTTTTGTTTTGCGCATGAGCCAAGAACAGTTTTTACATTTTTACATGCTTAAAAAAACCTAAGGATATGTGACAGAGACCATCTGAAGTCCTCAGAGCCTAAAATACTACTATTTGGCCCTTTCAGAAGAGTCTGCTGAACCCTGAATGAGATGAACACAAGTGGCAAGATTCATTCACACTGTGTGTGCATGTGTGTGTGTGTATGCACATGTGTACAGGTGTGCACGTGTGTGGGTATGTACATGTGCATGCGTGCATGCCTGTGCATGTGTGTACATGTATGTGTGTGCGTGTGTACGTGCACACGTGCACACAAGCCAAGCAGGCATTCTATTTTCAAATGCTGTTGTCTACAAGAGTTGGAAAGGCTGGGACTATTTTTCGTGTTTTCTTGTTTGTCACTACATCCTTAGAACTTAGGTTAGTGCTCGACACAGCAGGAATTCAGTAAATATGTGCTGAATGAGTAAACTAAATTTTATATAAATTAATCAATTCTAGCCCATGAATAAAACATCACAGGCTAAAAAACACTCTTCTGCAGCCATTAAAAAAATCTCATGTTGATCTTTATTGTCATGGACAGGTCTCCAAGACTTATTTGCAAGTAAATCACATGACCATACATAAAATCCTGCCTGTGTAAAAAATGGGGAAAAAAATGCTCAAATGATATGTGACTGTGTAAAAAGCTTGGCATGACTGAAAGCTAATATTTATAGTATTATGTCTGAGAATTGATGGTTGAGGTACTTTTCTTTCAATAATTCTCTACTGTTTTGAGTATTTTTCTTTTTATGAGCAATCATTTCTTATTTTTGTAAAAAGCAATGAGATACATATTAAAGAGTTCTTCCACGCTTTTTACTTTATCTTTTGACACCTTCCACTGATTATAAATAGAGCAAAATCTAAAGAACATAAAATCTGATTTAGCACAGAATTATAGATTAGCTCTCTTACATTTAGTATATCAACTAGTTCACAGTGTTCTTTACAGAAGACCATGATACCAGATGACTACATTTCAGAACTACTAGTTTAGTTTAGGGGACTAGTGGCCACATCTAAGACAGAGCTAAATATATCTGGTACATTCTAGCAACAAAAAAGCTCAAAAAATGAAAGGAAAGGACTTAGGAATAACTAAATACTCAGATCTTAGGCAGGTTATAAAAAAATGATCAGCTGGCAAGGTACCAAATTGTACATGGGCATTTATTTATTTAGAAGATAGCTTGCTCTAAAACAGTTGTTTTCCCCTTTGGCTGCACTTTAAAATCATGTGGGAAACTTTAAAAAGGATCCCTGCCTGGTCCCACCTCCCCCAGCTCCATTAAACAGGACTCTTGGAGGTGGGGCCTTGGGCATGTTTCATAAGCTCCTGATACTCTAAGGTGCGCTGAGATTGCGAACCACTGCTCTTAAAGGATTAATGGATTTTCTAGTTTGAGTTATGTGTGGTGGTTTTATTTTTTGCTAATGAAAGAAAATGGAGACGGCATGCTTAGTAGCTTAGCTTAGATATGGCTTGGATCCAGGGGTTGTGGCATACTGTCAACGCTATGGGAAAAATAAATTGACAGTTAAATTATTTTGAGAGGTGAGCAGATGCCCTTGGAAAGCAAAATCCACAAAACTGAAGACATAAGGTAAAGGTAAATGTCATAACAGGAAATAGCTAAGCCAAAATCACGGTCTCAGATTAGTGACTTTATATAGTACTGAGTGTACTGCCATCAATGGACGCAGCACATAGTAACAAGTTCTTACCTATTAAAAATCGACTGCAGGAACTCCTGGACATGGTGAAGAACCTTAGGAGGGACTGGCCACGTCACATGCTTCCCGTAGTCCCTCATGGTTCTGACCCCCTGGAAGCGCCGGGCCACCTCATGGATGTACGATTTCACTTTGTAGCGCCGGTAGTACCTGATTATCGTCAGAGCGGCCCTGGTTCTCTTGTACCGCATACGGGCCAGGGTGCCCCGCCACACCTTCACAGTAGGGAGAGACAAAAAAAAGACATTACCAGATGGCTGGGTTGTAGATGACTTTGATATTCTAGAACCTCCTCTGCTTCCAAACTCAACCAGTCAAGCGCACAAAATCAACCCGAACCAAAGCATGTCAGTTCCACTTGCCACCCACAGGTGGTGCTGGGAGTCACACTGGTTCTTGTTTCAGCTGTCCAGCTGTTCATTATTCTATTTTCAAGGGTGGTGGGTTTGAAGCCAAGTCCTGTTTTAACATTACATCACAAAAAGAAGAAAGTCAAAATGCAAATATCTTTGGATAAATATTTTAGGAATGTTGAAGGGAAGCCGGATGAGTCAGAACCAAATGCCGTAAGTATCTATAGTTCTCCTGTGAAACCCAGCTTTACATAGATCATACATGCTGGCCACGGGTGTAACGCCACTTGAGATTTACAAACGGATTTACATGCAGCATGTGCCACCCCCCGCCTCCAGTGCTATGTAAACTCCAAAGAATTTAGATGTGTTCCTGAGGGAAGGGCAAAACAGATTATGTACTAATATCACGTGCATCTTTGTCAAATGTTTCTCAGTGCTCAGAAATCCATCACAAGTACATTATACAGTAGAACCTCCATAGTTGACACCTCCCTACACTGACCACCTCCTTAAGTTGACCTAATTTTCACAGACTTGACATGCACCACATGTCAAGGGGAGTTCCTTATGTTGACCACCTACATATGTGGACCTGTTTGTTACAGTCCATTGGGTGGTCAACTTACAGAGGGCTTACTGTATTATACGTATATAATAATAGATACACAATATATAAATACATATATACACAATATATAAATGTCCCAATATCAACTTCATCAAAGCATGATGAAGTCAGAGGTATATTTTTGGATCCTTTGTCCAAGTACCCATATTTCTCAACTTCTCAAGCAAAGACAAAGTTGATAAAATCTTTAATCATTGGGTCTTCCCCTATATATCCTATCACCAAATTTATTCCTTCCACAATCTTTTCATTATAAACCCTTTCATCACTTTCTGCTACCAGAGTCTCTAAGACCCCAGGTAACTCCAACTGCTTTCGTTGATAAACTCCTTGAACATATCCTCATCCCTTCCAGTTATTTATTGCTGCTACTTAAATAACCCTTCTGATTCTTAAATTGAGTGTGTTATTCCCTTTTCTAATCCCTGGACTTTGAGGGCCAAGATTTTCAACCTCTAGTTCAAAGTGCCTAGTGTGCTTTTCCCAGACTCCCTCAAGTTTCTTCTGTTTCTTCTTAAATCCCCATCTGTGCCCACCACTCTCAGAAAAACGTGAGCAACGCTTCTTGTATTCAGCTGTTTTAGGTTTGTCTCCATGCAGGCTCCTGAACTTGTACCACATGCTTGCAATGCTCTCCCTTTATAGCCCATGGCACAATAGAGAGTTGTTTGCATACTACATCTGAGGAGGTCATCAGGGGATCCCAGGGGTCCAGAAAACCCGTAACGTATAAGAGAAACATGATGTACATGTATACAGAATTTGAGATGGCAATCTCGAGTTTGTATATAAATAGAATACTTCAAGGCAACGAGGTACCAAAAACTAACTCTTTATCTCACGTGGTATAAGTACAGAAACCTTTTTTAGTCAAAATGGCACTCTTTCTCGTAGCCAAATCCACTGTGCAGATGGCTTTGTTACGCCTCCATCCCAGTGCTAAATTAAAAGGTCCCTTCTTTAGTATCTTGAAAATCCAAAAGAATACAATTAGAGGGTGGAAGTATATGATTCAATTTCTTAGACAAAACACAGTTTTAAAGTTTCATACTGTTTGTTGCTTTTTTTTTTCTTTTTTTAAGAGGGAGGAATTTAAGACTCCCTGGAGCCACATCTCTATAGAAAATCAATCTTTAATTTGCAAGAAATGTTTTATAGTCCTTTTTATTAAATGTTTTTGGTTATATTCTTTAGTAATTTGAAAAGAACAGTTACATGTCAGCATGACCTAGAAACTTTTTAGTGAATGTGCACCATTCTTTCCCAGCCCCCAGCTGTGTTTGCTTTGGTATTACTTTATTCTTCCACCTATAACACAGTCTGGATGTCCATGGTTTATATGCTCTGTCCGGCCTTTCAGTTGTCCACCAGGAGTGGAGAGGTTGCTGGGGTTTTAGGGAACTGTTCTTGAGGTCGTTCCCTAATTCTAATGAAATAATGCCTCAGAGGTTTGCTTCACCAAGGCTGGGCTGTATATGGGGCACAATATTCATTGTCCATGTCTCACGGAGCTTTGTCTTGGCTCGGCTGTAATAATCACTGCTTTCCTCATTCCTTGCCCACTTACTGATATGTCAGAGGCAGGAAAGTTGGCAACCTTGTTGACTCTTCTTGCCTGGGGGAAAGAGTCTTCTTTTTTTTGAGACAGAGTCTCAAGCCGTCAGCCTGGGTTGGGGTACTGGGTTGTCATAGCTCACAGCAACCTCCAACTCTTGGGTTCAAGTGATCCTCCGGCCTCATTTTTTTTCTATTTTTAGTAGAGATGGAGACTTGTTCTATGCTCAGGCTGGTCTCAAACCTTTGAGCTCAAGCTATCTACCTGCCTGGGCCTCTCAGAGTGCTAGGATTACAGGTGTAAGCCACCATGTTCGGCTGGAAAAAGTCTTCTTGAAGGAAGAAAGGGTCTCCAAGGGAGGTGTGGGGCACTCTCAGCCTTCCCTCTGGTATACCTTTCTATTTAATGTAGTACTTTTAAGGGCAGTGAGACTTTTCAGAATTCCCTCCTTATACTTCTCCATGTCTCATTCTTCTATCTAAAGAATAGATTGATTTTTAAAGCACCTTCTTTCTTTCAATTTGGTACAGTTTTTCTTTTTCTGGGTGACACGTCTCAGAATTTATAGTATGAAACTGGAACCTTTTCTTGGTTTCAGGGTTGATGGCACGTTCTTTGTTATTTTTACATTTGATATTTGTTAATCTCACACAATTCTGGGGGAAATAAATTTTGTAAGCTTGCAGTTATATCACCAACTTCAGCAGAAAAGTCTCGTAGGTTTTATTTTTTAACATCAGAGAAAAAGTAGCATTAAAAGTACAGAGGAAAATGACTTGATGGGAATAATGACTCATGTATTTTCCCTAGATAGGCTTCCATAAATGTTTGTGTGTGGGGAAAGAATTGTTGGTTGATTTTTCCCACCAAGGGTCTGCAGCTTGGAACACAACATGTAAGACAGATTTTTCCATTTCTCCTATAGTTTAAAGCAGCTTAAACTGTTATGTTTTTCAAGAGCTATACAAAGCTTACCTGTGTAGAGGACTTTGCCTGATGATACAGCTTCAGAAAGCAGAAAATTAAATGTTACATTAAAAAACAAATGCTTAATACTTATTGGCAGATGCCTAAGAGGTTCAACAAACAACAAGGGAGCCAAAAGGGGCCCTAGTTAAGACAACGTTAACACTAAAAGTGGAACCAGCCACACATTACACACTTTAGGATGATGGGAGAGGAGCGGAGCCAGATGCCAGCTGAGGCCCGTGAGGGTAAGTCAGCCAGGACGTACGGTAGAGTGGATTGACAAAGGAGAGACCGGGCAACCATTTCTGAGGCTGGCTCAGAGGGAACAACTGAGGTACAAGCAAAGAACTTTGGAGCGACATTGCACATACCCTTGTTACTCATGCGCCAGCCAGAGCAATCCTTTTAAGACCAAAGTCAGATCCTGTCACTTCACTCTCAGCTCTGCAATGGTTCTCCATCTCCCTTAGAATAAAAGCCCACGAAAGCCCTTATGATGTCCTACGTGGCTCCACATGGTCTGGGTACTGCTCACCCCAGCCACACTGGTCTCCCTGCCATACCCTGCACAGGCCAGCACCCTTTTGTCTCAAGGCCTCAGTGCTAGCTGTTCCCACTGCCGGGAATAATTGTCCCCCAGATCTCACATGACTAACTTCCTCGCCCTCTCCACATCTCTGCTCAACTGTTACCTCTCTACGAGACCAGCCCTCACTAGACGATCCTCCACTTCCTGGTATTCTTGAGTCTCCTTATTACGCTGTGTTTTTTCTCCTTCTTCCAGCACTCAACGCCTTCCCACACAGCTGTAATTGATACATTATGGTACGGTTTCTGCTCTCTCTCACTAGAACTTAAGGTCTACTAGGCTAGGGATCTTCATCTCTTTTGCTCCACGGTCTGGCACAATGGTAAGGACACAGCAGCTACTCAATAATATCTGTTGGCTGAATGAACATACCTAACTTCATCCTTCAAGCCTGATATTAAATCTTCCACTTCAGCTGTCGTATTTCCCATCTTCAGTTCATCCTTGCTCTTGGAATGTTACATTTGAAAGCATGTTGCTCTCATTTTATGAAGGCAACACCTCATCCTTCCTCTCTGAGCATGTGACTTAAGGTTTTATCTTCTACACTGCTTCCTGTAGTGCACCTGTTACCCCTAAATTCCATCTTCTCCTATTTGTCTCAGTCTGGGTTTTTTGTGCCTGAGGTTAGCCTTCCTCAAATGTCTGGGGACTGCAGGCAAACACTTGGAAGCTCTGTGTATGCGCTCATGGATGGTGGACTTCACTCTAGGGTGATTCAGTGGGGACCACCCATCTGGGAGAATCCCAGCATGTCAGGATCATAAAGTGCTTTCTCTTTGCTGCCACAATTTTCAGAGTGAAGGGGTATGGGGAGGAGCTTGCCCCTTACTATCTGTACTTCCACCTAGTATCTGTGGTTTCAATATGGTGCCAGATCCTCCTCTACCAAGCCTGCTGTCTGTAATCCTAGAGCTTCTCTGGTCCAGTTTCTTCGGATATTAAACTTCTTACTATCTATCAGAATGAGATGGGGGTCACTGCTCAGCTTTGTGAGGTCTGGGAACTAGGGGCCTAATTTCTTTTTACACAGGTTTTTAAGCAGCTCCTCCTTCACTGCCACTCCCCCCCCCTTACCTACAAAGGCACTTGATCCTTCCTACTCCTGCATCTTTACCTACAGCCCTGTGGTTGGAGGAACGGGCTTGCATGCTTGCCTTGTTCTCTGCAGGCCCTTAGATTTCAGATATTTTCTTTCTTTCTTTTTTTTTTTCTTTTTAAATTTTTTTTTATTATTTTATTTTATTTTGCAGTTTTGGGCTGGGGCTGGGTTTGAACCCACCACCTCTGGCATATGGGGGCAGTGCCTTACTCCTTTGAGCCACAGGCGCTGCCCTCAGATACTTTCTTATACCCACTTGCTTGGGGGGTGACCAATCACTCACTGACTTCCAATCTTATGTTGATGCCTCTTGTCTGCGGTTCTATCTGTCCTTGTGAGTTTACCCAATTTTCATTCCTCTGGTGCTCTTTTAGGGGCATTGAGAGTGGATATAAACACAACTATCATGTCTAACCAGATGTTTTTATAATGCCATCATAATTCTACCATTTTCTTCTCAGCCTGTAATACTTCCTCAGAGGTCAGATGTTTCAAAGCAACATCTGGCAGACATTAGAATACAAAATACACTTCACAAAGATATAGGATTCTAGGTTATGCTCTATTGAGGAGGTCAATTACGAACCTTCAGTTTAGTCCTAGAATCAAACACAGGTCAGCTTTTTTCTAGTTCCCCGTGGTTTTTATTTTTATTTTTTGTCTTTTTCACTCTAGTATTGTGGGTACTGTGCTCTTCTCATCTGGTAAACACAAATCATTACTTCACAACTCCCCAGTATTCTGAATCAGATTTTCTCTTGATTTCCACAATCAGAATCCTTCAAAATTTCAGCTTACCAGGTCCTGTATGTGTAGGGACAATTTACACAAGCATCTTTCTCCCATTTCCGCCCTGAAGTTCCCTATGTCATTATTTTGGTAGAGTTCTGATGATTTATGATTATTAAAGAGTTATGGTAGAGGAGAGTTTATTTAGGTACCAATTCCTGACATGAAATTCCTTAGTTTTATATTAATAAATTAATAACAACTAATAACCTAAGGGAAATCTAAGCAGCAATAAAACAACCAAATCTTTAGTCAATAAAGACACATAAAATAATTCAAATAAAAAGAGAGACACACAAAAAGGCTATGTGAGTCTGAGCATTATAAACCATCCTGAGGAACTTTGCTACTGGTGGAGTGTAATTTAAGACCACCCCTGAGTGGTCTTACCTTGGTCTGGGAGATTAACTTGCTGAGTTAGTTGACTCATGAACCTTCATGTAGAACACGTACATTTTATATATGGCTTTGTCCAGATCCATTAACCTAGCAATTCTTTAGAGCATTAAAGAGTCTAAATAGGCAATTGTTGCCTGTTAATGATTCCTTTGCTATGATGATGACATGATCTGACAACCTCTTTATAACTTCCAGAAGCAATTGAACCTTTTTGTCAACTGCAATCAGAAGAACAGCTGAACAATAACACCATCAGAGCCCAAACTGCAATTATTTTGCAGACAAATGACAATAAAATTAGTCCAGATAACAGGTTAAGTAATTCTGATGGACCTTTCAGGATTCAGTATTGTAGACCCTCTATGGAGCTATATGGAAGTGATGCTTCCTTTTGTTCGGTTTTGTTTTCTTAAAAGAGAAGGTACAAAATTGGCAATTCATCTCCAAAATCTCTCAAGCCAAGGCTATCTTTAAATTGTTTTTTGATATAGAACAGCAAAGTTTTAGTCAAGTGTTTGAGCATATGAGCAGACCTGAAGGGGTGTCTGGCAATGTTTCAGCTTTGTCAGAAGACTCTTAACAGCCTTCTCCACCCCCAGATCCACCTCCGCCTAACATCAAGGTGGCTTCCCTAAAAAGAGGACAGGTCAGGCTTTTACCTTGCATGACATTCACTGACTTTGATGCCTAGCATTTAAAACACACACAACTCCTTAGCACAGTACATATTTGCTTTAGCTGCTTACAAATGATCTCAATTTTGACTAGTTCCTTAAATAACTGAAAAAGTCAGATAATAACTGACATTTGAAAGGACCGGCCAAAGGTGGATTCTAACATTCATTTCCATAGAATTCTGGAATATAGGGCTTTTGAAATGTTCCCTGACATAAAAGTTCCATTTTCAGTAAGTCTGAAGAAGCTACATACCGTAATTCCTTTTTGGAGATTCATGATGCACATTAGCATATTAAAATCTCTGAAAATTTCTATATAAATAAATATACATTAAGAGAATTTAAAAAATACATTTCCCTATAGACATCTTTGTACACAGACTATTCATTTTGTAGGGGATCAGGATATATCACCCCAAAATGTGCCACTTTAGCATGAGGATTATTTTGACCTGAAGACAACTGAGAAACAGCAGATGGAGGAAAAGCTCTTGGCCTTTTCCATATCTGCCTAAAAGCAGGTCATAAATCTCCCATGAGAAAGATGTCCTCTTCTTGTACCAGGAAGACAAGAAAGAATCTTCTTATCACCAGAGAGGACGAGTCAACACTGAGAGAGTCTGTATAAACAGATCTTACTAAAATAACCCTTATATTCCACTGCTTCCCTCCAGATAATTCCCAGTCATTTTCCCACAATTGGCCCTAGAATCCCCAAACCCCTTTCTCAGGTCTAGTCACATCTCCACATTTTATCGCTCTTTGTTAAAATGATATATAAGACTCTCAGTCTAACCATTTCTCTAGGTTTTTCACTACTTTTCTGTGAAGTTCCTGTGCCTTTTCTCCTATTAATCTGACTTTTGTCAACTAAATTTGTAGGCCCCAGACACTGAACCTAAGAGGGTACAGAAAAAGTTTTTTCTCCTCTACAATTTACAAAGAAGCAGGTTCTATCCTTTCAGAAAACACTGAATTAAAATGAAATAAAATAATTATTTATATAATGAAGTAAAGAGTAATTATATCAGAAAAAATACAAACTATGGAAAGCTACAACAACTGTATACAACTAATTAAACTAATTAAAAGTCAAAGCAGAAAGGGAAATGAGGTATTTCACACACTTTTGTTAGCTAAAAAAAGGCATACATATTCGACAGAAAAGATACACTTTTTTGAAGTGAGTAAACTGGTAGAAAATAATATTATGTCAATGTTAGTTCCTTGTTTTGAATATTACACTATAATTATGGAAGAGAATGTCCTCGTTTTTAGAAAATGTATAATGAAGTACTTAGGGGCAAAAGGGCATTATGTCTACAAATTACTTTCAAATAGTTCAAAAACCAATTGCGTATACACACCAAAATATATCCGCATACAGACGTGTAAACATATATAGATACACGTGCACATAGAGTAAGAGAGAACCAAAGAAAAGTATGATAAAACAAATACAGTAAAATTTTAACATTGGAGGCATCTGGGTGAAGGGTTTATACATAGGAATTCTTTATACTATTCTTGCAACTTTTATGTAAATGTAAATCTAAAATTATTTCAAAATAAAACCACTGAAAAGAGTATCTTTGAGGGACAGAGAAAAGCAGCTGCAGAAGGTATTTTTAACAATTTTACATAAGCCTGAGTGATCATTATACCTTTTTTAAAAATTAAAATTCTGGAATGGGTGCTGTGGCTCACGCCTGTAATCCTAGCACTCTGCAAGGTTGAGGTGGGTAGACTGCTTGAGCCGAGAAGTTCAAGATCAGCCTGAGCTAGAGTGAGACCTCATCTTAACTAAAAATAGTAGTCTCAGTCACTTGGGAGGCTGAGGCAAGAGGGCTGCATGAGCCCAGGAGTCTAAGGTTGCTGTTAGCTATGATGATGTCACAGCACTCTACCCAGGGTGACAGAGTTAAGACTCTGTCTCAAAAAAAAAAAAAAAAAAAGAAAAATTCTGTTCTATGGACTTTATTGAACTTGTACTCACAGAATATTGGTGAATATGTATAATACATTGAAAATGGTAGCAATTTTATGAGTATATAAGTCAGTCTATGCTTATTTTAAAAATTAAAAATATGTTTTTTTTTTTTTTTTTATTTTTATTTTTTGAGACGGAGCCTCAAGCCATCCCCCTGGGAAGAGTGCCATGGCATCACAGCTCATAGCAACCTCCAACTCCTGGGCTCAAGCGAGTCTCCTGCCTCTGCCTCCCAAGTAGCTGGGACCACAGGCGCCCGCCACAA
>CAUYQV010181259.1:0-20478 GCA_963574575.1 Galagoides demidoff
CCTTAATTTTGTTGAAAGCAAAGCACCAGAAACCAGGTAAATTGTAAAAGTATTGAGAAATCAATCATTCTCATTCTTGGTTCCTAGAAAGTATGCAACAAAGGCTTACAAGGACATATAAAAAATGGCCACAAATCATCAATCCCTTTCTTAAAACACAGTTTTTAACCCAGTATATTCAGAAAATTTGGAAAAATTGAAATATATTTAAGTTTTAATTTTATATTAGATATAAATCCTCATAAAAGACTTCATTTTATCAAAACCATAACCTTTGCATTGAGTTCATTATACTTGTGGCAAATGTTCACCAATAACCTAATTTGGAGAAACCAGTCTTCAGTGTCAAAATAATTGGTCAAATTATACTTCTGTAAGAAAAAATACTGGTTTGTTTTAAATTTGATTGAACTCCCTAATATATATTCCAATGATAACTCTTCCCCACTAGAATTCTAGGATATGGTAAAGAGTGTTGCTGGATAGTTTTTACTTAGGTGAAGTAAGACATCTCCACTGCAATCTTTCCTTCTATGCACTCTATTCTTATGGAATTCTCAGGGGCAGTACCAACATGGACAGTAGTTGAAGAAGGGAATAGAGAAAGAAAACTAGCATTATTTCTACCATTCACCTCTATGATACACAAAAGTACAGAAAATTCCAAAATAGGCCAAAAGAACCCATTACATGTGTCATGCTTTTCTTGAGAAATAGGTTTTAGACAGATGGGTGTATGATGCCTACAATGGGCTATGATGCCTTGAGAAGTTGTGCAAATACATATATCAGTATTTTACAATATTTTGAAATATATCTTTTTAAAGAGTAAAGCAAGAAGTTTTTCACTCTCAGATATATTTAAATTAAATATGGTAACTGAAGGAAAATATGTTTATATTAAAATAAGCCTATAAGTCATGACTTGGTTATATTACCAGTGAATAGTGAATTTATATAATTATTACCTACAGCAGTCACAGGATTATTGATTCTGCATGATTTCAAAGATTTCAGATGTTTTGTCAAAATATATTGAGGCCAAATCTGAATCTAAATGGTAAATTTTAGCTAAGTGTCAAAAAAGATCAATGTTACGGCATTCCAACATAGACTATACTTACTTATGCTAAAAGTAATAATTATGAAGACTTTATCACAACATCAAAAATTTTGATAAAAAAGCACAAGAGCTAAATTATGACTGTAATCATAGCATTAAATTCTTATGTAAGGACTCAAGAATGAGAAAATGTGAAAAGAATTGACTATAATTACTCATAATTTTAATATGTGAATAGTATAACAAATAAATATTTTTAATTATTAAAATATAGCTATTTTTTTAAAGAAACTTTATAAAAGACATCATTAACTTTGGACATATTTGTAAACCAACGTCATTTCCAGAGAAAAAATGTGTTTACAGAACATTGAGCAATTTTGAGTGGGTTGAGAATCAAATTCTCCTTGCCACTTAGGTTACATTGGGGGAAGCAGAGTTAGAATTATTGGCACATGTAGAATAAAATTGATGCTCATCTTAATACATATGGGACATGAATAACAGTACTTTTAATGAGCAAAACAACAGAAATCTTGGTTGTGATAATATATATATCATGTTATCTTGCTGATTAATCCTGTGTATTTTCTTTCTTTCTTTCTTTTCTTTTTTTTTAAATGTTAGCTGTGTACATTAATGCAATCATGGGGTACAGTGTGGTATACAATTGAAATACAATTTGAAATATTTTCATCAAACTGGTTAACATAGCCTTTATGTCATTTTCTTAGTTATTGTGTTAAGACGTTTATATTCTACTTTTAGAAAGATTCACTTGTACCCTTGTAAGACAAAACCATAGAAGTGATCCCTCCAATCACCCTCCCTCCACCCATTCACCTCCCACCCTCCCCTTGACCTCCTCCTCCCCATATTCTTAGGCTATGATTAGGTTATAGCTTGCATATGAAAGCTATAAATTAGTTTCATAATAGGGCTGTGTACATTGAACACTTTTTCTTCCATTCCTGTGATACTTTGCTGGAAGGTGTTTCTTTATATTGCTTGTTTGTGGAGTCTTTTCATTATGGAAAGGTATTAGATTTTTTTCAAATGCCTTTTTTCATCTCTGAGGATGATCTTGTTATTTTTGCTTTATTTAATTAATATTCTGTACTATTGATAACTAGCTCATACACTGAGCTAACCTTGAATTCCTTGGATAAATCTTACTAAGTCATGCTGAATAATCTTTTTATAGGATGTTAGATTATTTAGGAATATATTGCTTAATTTCCACATATTTGTGTAATTGTGTTATTGATTCGCAATATCTCACTGTGTTATAAAATAACTGTATGATTTTAATTCTTTTAAATTTATTAAGATTATTTTATTGCCTAAAATATTGTCTGTTACGTAGAAGTCACTTCAGAAGAAGGTGTTTTCTTCTCTTTTTGGTTGGAAAGCTGTCCATAAGTCTTGCTGGTTTATATTGTTATTCTTTTTATTGATCTTCTGTCTTCTGTTCTATTCATTACTGAAAGGAGAATATTGAAATACTCAACTATTCTTGTTGAGTGTTGTCTTTTTCTCCTTTTACTTCTCTCCATTTTGGCCTTAGTTATTTTGGGATTCTGTTGTTAGGTGCATATATACTTATAATTGTTATATATTCTTGATGAATTGACCGTTTTATAATATATAATCCCCTTCTTTGTCTTGTGTAACTCCAAGACTCATTTACTCTCTAATTTATTTCCAGTGGCCTATCATAAAATTTACTCATACTTTATTATGCTTGACCTAATATGCTGTCAAACCCCTCTAGTGAAATTTTTAGGTTGGCTACTGGGCTTTCCTTTGGCTCCAATATGTCTGTTCAGTATTTTAAAAATACTTTCTATCTCTTTGTTGAAGTTTTCACTGTGTTAATGCATTGTTCTCTTGAACTTAACATCTCTATGAGAGTTACTTCATTCTCTGGAAGGTGAATCATTAGCGTCAGATTCCAAAATCTGTCTTATTTTTTTCTTTGTAATCTTTGACTGATTCTTCATTTTGCTTGACTCTGTGTTGGTGTCTATGCACTAGAGAAAACAAGGACTTCTCCCAGTCTTTGTGGGATGGCCTCTGATAGGAGAAGACCCCCACCAGTCAGCTCAGCTAAAAACACTCTCAGAGTCTCCACCAATTCTTTTTCTATCCAGGATAACGGAAGAAGCTCTAGTTTTTGTCCACTTGCTCTATGCTGAGGATGGCAAAGGATTAATGTGCCTACCAGCCAAGGCTGCCATCTCTGTTCCATCTCAGTCTACTAGACTGTGCAAGACTCATCAGAGCTTAAGACTGGCAAGATAAAAGTAATCCTCACAGGACTCCCCTCATAAAAGTTAGGCTTCTAGACACATATACCAACCTCTCTACTCCCTTGGTAGAGCTGGAAACCAGGGTCTCTTCCTGCTTATAGGGTACTGACTCATGCAGCAGGGCCTTCACCAAGAGGGTTTCCTGAATGTTGCTACCAGCTTTTGGCTTCACATTATTCTAGGGTGCAACAACCCTTTAATTAGCTTACGGCTATCACAAAGGAAATTTGTCCACAACTTGTTGCTCGTAAGTGTGTCTACAGGAAGAGGAATGGAGGCTTTCTTAGGTTCCATCTTGCTCAGTCACTACTTTTGCAATAGTTTTTGACTTAAAGTGCATTTTGTCTGATATTGGTGTGGCTATTCCAAGTGTCAATTATGTACTTTTGCACGGTATGTATTTCCATAGCTTTACTTGGCAAGATAACAAGATAAGCACTCAATTCCTTTCCACAATAAGATGAGATATTTAAAAATAATCCACAAATACATAATATGTACAGACATCTGAAATGAGGCAATGGCCTTAGTGATGTTGAGCTCATACAAGGTGATAGGAATGGACAATTTGTCCAAAATGACGTAAAGTTAAATTTTAGAATACATTAGCTACGTAACTAAAATTGAGGTATTACAATTAATGCTACTCAAGTGTGACCCACAGCCCGACACTGATCCAGGAACTGTTATCAATCTGCACAAACACAGAAATTAAGTGTAAATATTGAAAACGTTTGTAGAAATTTTTTATTTTTTCAGAATCCAAAGGTGTCGTGTGTGAGCTTGTCTTGTTGAACTGCAGATGAATGCGGGTGGTGCAGTCAGGGGGTGTCAAACTCGGGTGGCTGAAAAACAGGTGGCCTGTGAGGCTACAGACGCATGTAGCAGGTCCACACAGTGGTCCACAATGGAGGGGAGATCAAATGTAACATCATCGCTTTCCCATGAATGATTTAAGACACATTGAATTAAAAATACGTTTGAAAGAGGTTCCTTGTCAAATTAAAAGTTTACAAAACAAAAAGAAAATCCTGGCTCGGTGCCTGTGGCTCAAGGGGCTAAGGCGCCAGCCACATACACCAAAGGTGGCGGGTTCGAATCCCCAGCCCGGGCCCGCCAAACAACAATGATGGCTGCAACCAAAAAATGGTTGGGCGTTGTGGTGGGCGCCTGTAGTCCCAGCTACTCAGGAGGCTGAGACAGGAGACTCGCTTGAGCCCAGGAGTTGGAGGTTGCTATGAGCTGTGATGCCATGGTACTCTACCCAGGGGGATAGCTTGAGGCTCTGTCTCAAAAAAAAAAAAAAAAGAAAAAGAAAATCCTTGATGCTCACATTTGTGAGGGAGAATGAGTGTTCTGACTGACATAAGGGTAATTGATACAACCATGAATGAAACTGTTTAGTTGCATTTATGTGGTCTTGAAATACCCATAGTCATTAAGTAGTTAATTCTCCTGATCCTGTGGAAATAATTGAACTACTGGGTAAGAATTACCCATGATGACAATAATTACCTTAGGAAAACAGCAGAAAGCTACAACAACTGACTTAAATTGATGACAATAAGGAGAGGTTAATTCTTTCATGTATCAACATATTGAAATATTAGATTATATAATATAAAGCTTCAAAGTCAAAAATGAGGTTTTATATTTATAAAATACCATGCATTTATTCTAGGAAATATAGGAAAAGTATAAGACAAAATTCTACAGTCCCAACACCCAGAGATATAAACAACATTCTAGTGGGTTTCAGAGTTTGTTAAAAATTTTGCCATTTCATACATTATTTTCCTCACAAACTCAAAATTGATTTCATATATGAGTTCAAACAATTAAGTTCAAGAACTCATACTAAGAAAAGTGCTACATCATTGCTGAATATCACTACAGTCACTTTCAAAGTACTCCCCTGGCCATCTGGTGAGTGTACATCTCATACATATATAAAACATATTTTTATCCTATTTTTTCACTTGCTATTACTTTATAAGACTTTTCTTATCTGTATTCATCAATGGCTTGTGGCTACAGTGGCTTAAAAACAATGCACGTCTATTTCCTTGGAACACACATTTCTAGTTCTGGTTGACAGAAGATCACTACTTACTCTTATCACTGAGATATGTTGTTTCAAGTTTTGCTGGTCCACTTGCTAAACCTGGAGTATTTACCTTTAAAAACTGAACACTCTGGCCTGGAAATGACACATGTTGGTTCTGCTCATGACTCACCATCAGACAGCCCCACCAAGTCACCAGGTGTCCAGACAGCCTGAGTAGCCCACATGGCCAGAGGGTGGGAAGCCAGTGGAATTTGGTAAAGAGCAGCAGTGCCTGGCACGCCAGCTCTACAAAGTACATTGTCCCGAGGAAACAGTATCTGATCCCAGGAATGCGCCCATCCTCTATCTTCCCGTTAGGAGACATTTTATATTTCCTATTTCCATTCCTTTGGTACTATAAAATAAACCTGCAACATTTTATAGATTAATCTTTGATTCCACCTCTGATTATTCCCTTTGAATACATGTCTTGAAAAGAAACCATTAGATCAAAGCATAAAAACATTGCAATACTCTTAAAATATTTTTTCTGGAGTATTTGCACAAATAAATATTACTACTAGCAGTAACATCTACCTTCCAAAGTTCAACTTTACCAATGCTACATATTGGCATTTACATAGTATCACACTGTTGTTTTGATTACTAAGACAGTTAAAACAAGGTATTAAAATGCGTCTTATGTGATGAGACAAGACTGGGTAAAATATCAGCTGTACCAAAGAAACCACCAGTGGAGAGAAGTCCCCGGAGCACTGCACAGCAGTTTACAGTGCTGTGATTACTGACCATTTCTGTTTTATCTATGTTTTCGTATTTTCTAATTTTACCCCAATTATTAAAATTAAATATTTATAAAATGTATGATTAAGTGGCATTTCAGATCACTGAGAAACAGAATCATTCAATAAAAGGTCCTGAGAAAACTAGGAAAAATTATTGTAAATGTGGTGATGGCAAAATAAATTAGAATACATGTATACTATGAAGTATTAGCTAATAATTACAAATAGTGAGTTATGGCTATATGTAAAAATGTGGAGACATATCTAAAATATATAATTAAATGGAAAAAATATTGCAAAGACCTTCCATTTGGTGGGTTCCCATTTTCAGGGTGGCAGAGAACAGAGGTCCGGACTGCCCAGTGTCCTGAGCTCAGTGAGCCTCTCATTGCCACAGGAACATCATGAAATCTCCCTGGGTTCAATTTTCTCATTGGTAAGATAGGTATAATACCGGGATCTACGGCATCATCAAATGAGCTAACCATATTGAGTGCTTAGAAAACACTCGAGAATAAATATTACAAGTGTTAGCTCCCTATTCAGTTAAAAATAAAACATACCAAGAAAAAGCAATTTATCTTTTAAACATACAAACCAAGATAAAATGATTTTAAAATATATATATTTTTATAAATAGAAGAAAGTATGGGAGATCACTCATAAACTGTGAGCTTTGGTAACCTCAGAGCAATAAAGTGAGAACAGGGGACAGACAGGGGATGTTGGTTTTTGACTTTGTGTGAATTACTAGAAATGCTGCCAATAAGGGATAAGGGTCATTCCCTGTATTGTTTGTGTAATTAAAAATGCAGTGAATAGTTCAAAAATAAAATAAAACTTAAATATATATATAACTGGCCTCTTTGTGTATAGTTATTACTTCTTTGAGATAAATAATTGTGCACACGTTAGGGGTTGACTTTTAGTTTAGTTTAGTTTTGTTTTCTGAGACAGAGTCTCATTATGTCACCCTCGGTAGAGTGCCACAGCTCACAGCAACCTCTAACTCTTGGGCTTAAGCGATTCACTTGCCTCAGCCTCCCAAGTAGCTGGGACTACAGGTGACCATCACACACCCTGCTATTTTTTGGTTGTAGTTGTCATTGTTGTTTGGCAGGCCCAGGCTAGGTTAGACCCTGCCAGGTCCAATGCATGTGGCTGGCGCCTGAGCTGCTGAGGGCAGCAGGTACTGAGCCAGGGTTGACTTTTACTTTATTTCACGGCCTATGCTAGCCTGACATATAGTTGACTTGGGATCAGCTTTCTTTCACTCATTCAGTGTTTAGTGAACAACTGCTATGTTCCAAGCACTCAGAGAGTGGAATTAAAAAAGTTAAAGGGGAAGACAGAAATAACCAATAGCTTGGCAGTGTTAATGTGAGAGAAGAAATGTACAGGGGTAACTTGGGGAATGCAGAGGGAGGTGAATTCTGCCAAGGAGAAGGCAGTCCAAGAAAACAGGGGTTCTAGGGCTCTTGATCACCATCCTGCCTGTAGAGTAAATGGCAAGGCCGGGCAGAGGGGGAATCCCGGAGGATGAACGGAGGTGAGTGCAGGCAGGAAGGGACTTGAATGCAGAATGGCTGGGAGGCACATGCGGAGATATCGGGGGACAGATGGGGCCTTGACAAAGTGACATCCCCTCAAATTTCCTGCCCTCAAGGGGTTGAGATCCATCCTTATCCATACAAATAACATACATAGAAAAGTGAAATTCACCACAGCAGTCAACAAAGTACACACTTAAAAGGAAACCCCTTGTATTTATTTTGATGTAAAACAAGACTGTAAATAAGGCTAATCTTAAAACTACAGTCTGAATGCTTAACCAAAATTGAAGTTTTAATGCAGGAGAAAGTCTTTGAGGTTGGCTTTTCTCATCTCACTGGCTTTCACGTGACTCTCAGCATCTTCTGAGCCAGCGAGGAGGCGGCAGCAGCTGTGGTCTAAAATGGAAATGGCCTCTCCAGCCGGCAGCTTCTCCAGAAGTGCTGCGTGAAAAAAAATTCGTGCACATAATTTTCTTTCAGTTGTTTAAGAGGGGCTAACAGCTAAACAGACCACAGCTGTTAAGAAAACACTCACTTGGTTTGCTTAATTTTTTTCTAGATATCAATTAAAGTTAGTTATTATCCCCTTCCCAGGATAAATGTACACAGGTTTAGCGTCAAATGAGGCTGAATACTGTGGTCTCTGTGGCACCTAGGAAGTTGCAAGTGTCCTGCTAACTGGACGGATGCAGACAGTTTTGAGTTGGTTAAGCCTCGGGAATAGCCATTAGATAGGTTGAAATGTAATTCCAAATCATAGCAGAACAATATTTTGACTTTATAAAACATGGCATCTTCTGACTTTCGTTACCAAAATGCTGATTTGATCAAAACAACCCTTCAATGTATCTGAATTTTGCATTCTTAATTTACAGAATAGCAGTCACATTTCCAATTTTTAAGATAAAATGAAAGAAGAGTTGTGGAAGTTTGTGAAAAGAAACTCCACTTTCATCCTTAGAATTGAAACTAAATGATATGTTTAGTTTTAATATTTAAATGTTATCAACCAAGTGAATCCAGTGATAATGTTATGATAATTAAACATGTTAATTACAAACAAAATACATGATTTCTTAACTTATTTTTAAATATGTTAAAAATTCAAGTGATTTACTTTGTTACTATAGTTCTAAAATTTTTTTCTACAAAAAGAGATGGAATTATTGCTATTTCCTTTTAGGTAAAGTCATTTAATAGTCAAAACTGTATTAAACACTTTATCATTAATTAAGCGATTTTACATGATCATCCATTTATCTTCTAAAAAGGCGAAATGATTTGTAAAGTAGAAATTCATTTATTTAAGCAGAAACACATTTCTCACAAAAATACACGCCCGTCCCCAAGTTAAGGTATTTCCTTTGAAACTCCCCAACTGCTGATTTTCAATCAATCATTCTATTAAAATAAATTTGTCAACTGAAATGAAAACAACCACCAATGCCTTTACAGGATCTTACTTATTTGGATAATTTTGAACATATTATAGATACCTTAGATAAGTGCTTTTTGATTTAAAAAAGGAAAGGAAAGCAGAATCCCACACATTCAGAAGGCACAATATGACTCTGGAATATTGAGGCTTAGAAACACTCCCCAAATTTCACTTTCACTAACTTCGAAAGGAAAAAAAAAGTGCGCCATGCTTTACCGACTCTGGGCGTCCCAAGGAAGACCTCACCCGGAGAGAGGGACGCATATGGACGCCATTCGTAACCGGGGAGAGAACGTGCGGGTCAGTCTAACCCGTGGTGTCTGCCTATCCATCTGTTTTCACATTAGCTGCAAATTATAGAATCCTCCAGACCCAAATGACCATAAATCAGTACTATGAGCATGTACACTTTTCCCATCTGTCATAAAACAATGAATTAAATTCATGCCTGTCAAAATAGGCTGCAGCCAAACGGCCTCCTCCTGCAGCCGAAGGCACACAAAGCTTCGCCTCACCTCGGTAATTTATGACCTCCGCGGGGCTTCAGGGTGATTAGGCCTTGGCCCACCAACACGCAGAAAAACAGTAGGAACTCCAATAACTCCAAATGGAAATCTTGGGTCAAATTTATCAAACAAATCAGAGAGAAATCTATTTCTGTTTGGAAAAGGAGGAGATATATTGCGTGTTTAGTGTTCATGCTCAGCTTTGGAACTTTTGGCTATTCGGTATTTGTGAGTTTTGGAATTTCTTGCTTAAATAGTATCACCAAAGGACATGTAATGTATTAGACAGGAGCCATTTTTAGCCAAATAAAATATACAACTGCAGGCAAAGAGGTTTTTCAATGTTAACATCAACATATTTTTGCAAATGATGTAACTGAAAATTTTCTAGGTAGACCTAAAAAAAAGCTTAGCTTTAATACTGGAAAAATACACCAGGAGGAAAGGAAATATGTTGGCAGTGAGAACCAAAGAAGGTAATAAAAAAGAAGGGTAGCCAGAGTGATAAGGTGTACGGATTGTATTCCATGCCAATGGGTGTATATCAACCCCACTCACAGGTAAGGTCTCTTTAAAACTTGTCTTTCATAAAACTGCCTCACAGGCAAATACTGTGTGGCATCTGAAAGCAAAGAGAGAGAGAGGAAAAAAAAAACTCCAACTGTGAAAGGCAGGCCAAAACACTGATGTTCTCCATACAGAAATTGTTGGTCACAGCCAGATCTGATGAAACATAAACGGAGATGATTTGGCCGTGGGGGAGGGTCTGCGCGCGGGTCTGGAGGACTTGGCTCCAGTTCCCCTTGTTAGCCACAGTTCGCTCGAACTGGTGTTTATCACGGAGGCCCACGGGCATTTGCTCAATCAGAAAGTCGTATTTCACCAAACACCCCTGCTGTATTAGAAATATTCAGGCGGGGCAGAGCGAGAAAATGAGAAGATGATGTGGCAACACCGCGTGTCACAGACCTGGCTAATATCCAGCTGTGAATTATTGTGTCTTTAAGAGAAATATCACTTCCAGGGGCCTAGAACCCGAGTCCAACAACAGCTCCCAGGTAGTCTGCAAAATATCGTTCCTGGCAGGAGTAATGGAGCTCAGTCTTCCCCGCTGACACGCAGGCTGCGTCCTCGGGGATTCTCCGCAGTGGGGGCGCGAGCGGGGCGCGGAGATACCTGCGTGCTCGGGACCAGTTCACGGCCACGCTGGCTGTGGGCTGCGGAGGAACGTGGTGCTTCCTGCTGGCGGCAAAGTGTAGCAGACGCAGCTTGAGTGTGCGAAGCTGCAATTTACTTAAAAAGACAACCAGAGTTAAAAATATTTGTTGTAGTACTGTTAAGAGTGAATGTCACGTGCTTGGCAGAGTTACAAATGGTAGTTTTTCAATAAATAAAAGCCGTTCGCCTGTTCTCCTTTTCTATCCTTTCTTGCTGTCCTTTTTCTTTCTTTCTTATTTTGACTTTTTCTTTCCTTTCATTCTTTCTCATTTTCTTTTTTTTCCTTTGTTTTTCTTCTTTCTTTTCCTCCTTTTTTATTCTTTCTTTTTGTTTTTCTTCTACACAAGGATCCCAGCCATTCATTCCTGCATGTGGAAAATTCAGTTGCATAAAATCACTAGGACTTGACCGTATGTGGAGGATGGTTGTCGAGTATGTAGAATTACGGAAGATTGAGATATTAAGCAACACGTGGCACACTTAATTATTAACTAATGCAGTTGTGATTACTGCTGACAGTGCGATCCTCCAGTTGCCGTGTGTATGAGAACCCTGAGGAAAATCACAAATCGGTTTTCCATACTAGTAAATCAAATAGCACCTCAAACCAAACCAAACAATCAAGATTGTTTTCTTCAATGATACATCATAGAAGTTATCATTATAACCACCGGCTTATTACTTCAGACCCAGTAAAGCGACTCACTGTTTGCTTTATTGCAGTCTTGCATTATTTTTTAATGGGAAAACTGTAGTAGCTCCTATTACATGAAACTGACCACCAATAACTACGGGCTTATTTTATTGGAGAGGGAATGTATTAAATAAGAACATATGTTGGAAAGAGAAGGAAACGTGCCAGCATCCCGACTTGCTTCCCACAGCACAGGTTAGGGAAGCCGCTTACAATTGATTAAACCTGTTCCTTGGCCATCTGAATCTATTGCCAACAGCACTCATCAAAATCAAGTGGTGAAATTAAAAAAAAAATTAAAACTTCTGAAGGTAAAGTTTCAGATGGAAATTGTTTAAGGAGAGTTACTGAAAAAAATCACTGAATAGAGAAAAATCACTTCATTCTGTTTACTTTGATGCTGTTTTATACAATTCTAACAATGGACACACACTCACACCCCCCACACACCACTGTCAAGAACTAGATCACAGCTGTCGTATAGAGCAAATATGCAGGTTTTAAGAAGATGAGGGAAGTTTACTACTGTATCTACACAAAAATTATTTGATTTTCAATGAGCCTATTTTGATTTTAACCTCTGTCTTTGTGTGCGTGTGTTTATAAAACATCATTTTTATGAAATTTAACAAAAATTTTTATTTTTATTTTTACATGCCTTTTGTTCCTCATTTGTGTTTGGTTTACTTTAACATGACAGTTGAAAATCTAGTTGAATTCCCAGGACATTCTTAAAACCTTGATGGGAAAGGAGGATAGCTCTGTTTATTATTTCATTCTCAATGGAGATCAGTGAACACGTGAGATCAGAGGTTCCTGAAATGTGGCGTTCCCACACCCCATGCCCTTCTGGGAGAGGAATGACCCTGGACCCATGTTAGCCCCCCAAATGTCACCCAAGTTTTCCTTCTGAAAGAGGCTTGTTCAAAACAACACCAAAATCTTTCTGACACAAATAACTCTCCTATACCCCTAAATGTGTTCCTATACCCCACTATAGGAGGTATGGTAGACTGTTGGATCCAGAGTTCTGAGCAGAATTCTCACAGAATGCCTCCTTCACCCCGACACCCAAAAAGGGCATAGGCCCCCCAAGCAGAAGAGACCACAAAGACCTTCCTTAGGCTCAGTCACACTTCTCTTTAGGTTCTGCTGAAAATGTCCATGATGACTTCAACATGTCTACAGTTATAGAATGACAAGGCCGTAAAGGTGTAGTGAGCCATAACTGGTAATTATTTATTTTTCTCTTTCCATATCCATAATATTCTAAATATGAGGCTTGGCCATTAAGTTGTGGCAAGTCAGGGAGGCACAACGCAGCAGCCTGAAGCAGGAAAGCTCGGACGTGGGAAGGACGTGGACAGGGCATGGAAATCAAATCAAGGAGTGACCTGGGCACGTGACTCTGCCAGGCCTGGAGCACAGAGGCAGATGGAGACCCAGGAAGCACAACAAGGGGGAGAAGTGACCCCCTCAGCTAGTGCAAAGATACACAAATAGACTATAACAGGACAAAATAACCGAGGCATACATGTGCAGAGACTCGGCCGTCCTCTGGACAAACATTTTCCTGACTTTGTGTGTTGCTCATAGCTACAGTTATATGATTTTGGGGTGTGATATTTTTTCTTTTTGAGCCTATTCTAAATTTTCAGGTGAACATGTATGAAAACAACCACTGCAGTGGGGAGGTGGAGACAAAGCACTATTCCCTCCGGATCTCAACTGCTCAAGGAGGAGATATAAATAGCTGATTCAGACATTTATTTCTGGAATTAACTGAGTTGTACTAATAAAAATGTATAGCCGTTACAGGTGGACTTGAAACGCCAGACGTTTCTACAGTCACATAGTAATAAATGAAAATGAACAGGAACCTTCCCCAGAAACCTACAGAGAACTTGTCACATTTGATCTTCATAACAACTGTGAGGTAGGAATTCTTGTGAAGCTGGTTTTGTAAATGACAAAACAGGCTTACCCAACGTATTTGTCCCCCATCCTAAGTCACATGCTGTCTTTTATACCATACTGCAAAATAGAAGGTGGAGCCGCTGGAAAATATTGTCTATGTTTCTCCGGGACTTTGGCAGTCTATTGGAGGCTATTTATTTTTTCCACTGTATTATAGTCCTTCTGCTATTTTCTGTGCATCCAAGGGTATTTCTTCTTTGAATTTTCATGCCAAAAATCCATGCTACTGGATCCTTTGATTTTTGACCTAGCCTCTGCAATTACAGAGAATACTGTCCACTAGAGCGGAGCTTCCCAACACGTGTGTGATGTGAGTGAGTTGCATTTCCAAGCCCTCAGCTTGAGAGGTGGCTGGTTGCATGTGACCCGGAGGCAGCCTGGTCAGCGGTCTGGGACAGTAGTCCAGGGGAAACAGAGAATTGATCTTCCCTGCTGTCCCCACACAATGAATGGCGTCTTTCTGGGAGCCAAGCCTGAGGTTCTCTACCTGCCATCTCCTCATACAGGCAGGGCTGTGCCCAGCAAGCAGGACTCCAGGTTGCTATGGAAGAGGCTATGTCAGGGGTGCCCAGGAGCTGGGAATGGGGAGGCTGGAGGACCTCATGTGTAGTGTCACTTGGAAGTGACAGCCTGAAACTGCCCCCCCCGGCACATCATAAAGTGCTGTCTTTGTAGTTAAATTACCTTTTTCATCCAAACTAGCTGTGGGATGCTTGCTCTAACTAGCAATGTGTGTCCTATAAAATGAAGCTGTGGCCTTTTTTCAAAGTCCTTGGTAGACATGTGAAAATCTTAGACGGGAGATCTGTGCTCATAAGAAATTATAATATTCCATTAAAGACAAGGAAGAGCTTTTGAATCTTGAATATTTCCACTGCTATGCATTTTTGAATGGATGACCAGTGACTATTTTTCTAATCCACTTGAACAAATAAACTTTTTATATACAATGAGTATAAAACACTAAAATTATTGAAGGGCTGATCAGATTCAAAGGCAGCACTTTCACCAGCCCCATGAGAGCTGGCAGAGTTGCTGGGAGTTATATTAGACTATCATAGATCATTCCAGGTCAAGACAAGAAGCTAGATTTTAAATAGAAGTCTTTTCACGTGAACAGTTCTGATAATGACTTAAAGATACAACAGGAGAAAGAGAGTTGTATGTCCAAGATTCCAGAATTTAATATGACTTCAGTTCTGATTCTAAAGAAATATTGTTTGTACTTGATTTTACACTTGCAATTTTTTATTCTCTTACTTAAAGTTTCCCCTCTCATTCAGACTGTGTGAGATTCAGACCCATGAAACCTGGTCTGCTCCTCATGAGGAAGTCCTTGAAAGCACAGCAAGTATTAAACCCAGGGGGGTTTGCAGTACACGGGCAAGTTCAAGTTACTATTTAAAAGGAAGAGGAAAAGAGAAAAACTTGAAAAATATTTTATATAGAAGACTTATGTAATTCCTGCATTTAAAATTTTTCTAACAGGATAGTATATTATTGTTCTTATCATAATTACACAGTATGAAGACGGTGTCATGGAAATCTCACCAAGTGCTACATAAATGTCACTAAACCTTCTAGGTGCTGCTCTGTGCAATCCTTGTTCTCACTGTGTGCCGATGGGGAACAGGAGGCTCTCGGCTTCCCCTACGCTGTGCTGTCCCTGGATGTTTAATCACAGCCCACACTGCCCAGTGCCACTCCCCAGGGTCCCCACCCCAGGCCCCGTGGGTGGATGTCACAAGGGGAGGCAGGGTGCCCTGGCTCACAGACAGGCAGCTGGACTGAGGCAGCAGGGGTGGTCACACGCCCAGCCTTGTGGCTTACATTAGCCTGGTGACGTTGCTCTTCAAAGCTGTCTGCGCTCTTAGTGTCTAAGTGCCAGCAGCTACTTTTCCTTAGATTTAGCGAGGGCTTGTTTTTCTGGGACTTTATCCAGTTGTTAAACTATTAAGTTAATCTTTATGATGTTAAATCAGAAAGTTGATGATGTTAATCATGCCCATTAAGATGTTAACATCTCCCAGAGTGTTAAATCATTAAGTTAATTTTTATCTACACAAACAACTCAGACTGCCAGTTTCAGAGACTGTGAATATGGAAGTTTCTCTTTTTTAATTTTTTGTTGAGGTTGTTCCTTGTTTATGTGTATGAAGAGTACTGTTCAGTTAGGACATGGAAGACCCCTCATTCGGCCTGTCTGATGTTTCCTGGGGAGGATGTGCAGTCTCTGTGTCGGGGACGGGAGCATCACAGAAACTATGTGATTCTCCTCTGGGACATCTCATCAGAGCTTGGGGTTCCATCTGCCCCATTAGTGGTGATAACTGGGATCACTTGATTCAGGTAATGTCCACTAAATAGAACAAAAACAGTAGATCACGGTTACATAATTGTGTATTAACGTGAATAACTGTGTATTAATATACTGCCTCGTTTTGCATTGAGATGATCTAGAGAATCTTTACTTTTAGAAAAAATACATGGGAGGAGGGAAAGGGAAAATGATGAAGGAAATAACTTAAAATGCTAGAAGTTGTATGCAAGTTCTTTGTACTATTTCTACAACTTTTCTTCAGTCTGAAATTATTTCAACATAAGTCAAGCAGAATACAAAAAGCAATGCAGAAGCAGTTGGCCGGTGCCGGTGCACACCCGAAGGGCTGTTTGCATTTCTGTCTGCTGGGGTTCGGGCACTATTCCATCATCCAAGAGATTTTTTCTCCAAGCCTTGTTTTTTACCCAAGGAGGCATCCACTAGCCTGTAGAATGATTTTTACAATGAAGTTTTTGTATGAAAACTACGGGATGAAAAATCACAATTGCCTCCTTAGTCTATTTCTGAACATCTGGCTTCGAATCAACTTTCAACTTTGCAAAGATTAACTAAAATACGTCTAAAAATCATGTGCCAAAATATACAACAGAACAGGACTGGTGTAAAAACACAAAACGGACACTATTCACTCTTCCATTCTCACCTCGCTGCCTTTTACCCACCCTCTCTGCTTCAGAGAGGAAGCTGCTTTCCAAATTTTGAAGGGAAAAACTACAGATGACTAGGCTAGGATAAAATTCCAGAACATCCTGGGGGGGGAGGGGTGGGCGTCAAAACCAGCAGTGATCCCTGAAGTCACTGACTTAGTTGTTCACTTAAACATATTAAGAATGGGAAAGTCTTGTTCAAATGTTTGTTGTTTTTAACATTTGGCACAGCTGACCTGGCTGAGGGGACATTTTTCTGAGAATCCCAAAGACCACAGTTTTGTTTTATTTTGTTATTTTAATCACAGTCCATAACTTTAGGCTTTTTACTGTCACAAAGTCTGGGCGAATTAGAAAGCCAGACAACAAATGCAGTTGCCAAAAGGAATGTTTAGAGAATGTTGTGGTGACCACTTTTTTTCAGAAATGAAATATATCGTGATGGGTGTCATTTGGTAAATATCACATGTAGAGAGCTACACAAACCTGGCCTGCTGGCCTCAGGATGTGATCAGGACAGCAGTGAATTTGGAGTTGACTAGATTTGGGTGTGCCAACCGCCTGTCACTTAGTAGCTCTGTGACTTTGGGTAAAAACTCACCAATAAATAGCATGACAGCTGTGTAAGGTTGGGCAGGTTGTCTACAGCAACAAAAGCACCTGACCAAGAAGGTGGGCATGTACCCTGATTACCTAGCTGTGTGACTGACAAAGCCGTGACTCCCCAGGGAAAGGGACACTGGTTCCTAATCCGTCCTCTGAAAGGAGGTGTGTCTCTGTGACCCCCCCGCCATCCAGGGGTGCCACTTGGTGGTCTGCTCAGGGGATACAGTTGTGCTGACAGCAGCCTGCTTTCCTTTACCTTGGCAGGCTCTAGTGCTTTCTTTTGTGAGGTGGAATTGAGCTAGAAGGAGTTGAGAGACTCAGCCTCAGGAATGTTCAGAGCCGTGGTGATCAGGACAGGGAGATGTTGGAAAACAGCCTAAAGGGAGCCAATACAAGGAAAGGCCTAGTATGCTCTCATGTAGGAGAGCAAGAGAACCATTAAAACCATGCTCCAAGGAATGTTTAATGACATAGGAAAATACCATAGAATGGTCAGTAATATTAATAAAAGAAGCAGAAATAGAGGTACATGACATGTGGTGTGTGTCACAGGATTGATAATCACCTCTAGATGACAGAAATACGCATAAATTATCCTTTTTCATGTCATGGTTTATATTTTCCAAATTTTAAAATGATAATATTCCTTTTATAAGAAAAAAGTTGCAGTGAAAAAATTCAAACAAAAATGTTCATGTTGTTTGGCCTCTGCCTTTGACTGAGAACCGTTTACCCTGAGGAAGAAATCAGAAATATAGCCAGGCATCAACTCAAAACTCACATATAACAGACAAATAGGCAACGCTCTAGAAAGGGAAATGGCCAAGAAACTTGCAGTTCCTGGAGATGCACCTGAGAGTGACATTGACATTGCTATTTCCTTCCTCTTATTACACATTCACGGGGCCTCTGGAGAGCTCGTGTGCACGGCCTTGAGAGCCAGAGAGGCCTCTTTGTCCCGGTCTCAGTGGTTAGTTGACTGGCACTGTGGTTTTATTTTTAGGCATATGTCCTGAGAATGAAATGTGACAATTTAAAAATACCGAGAGAAAAACACAATACAAAAATGAAGATGCTCTAATATCTCAGCTACGCAAATGCAGAAATATTTAGGTACAGAGCCAATATATACAGACAA
This sequence comes from Galagoides demidoff, assembly GCA_963574575.1. Classification (NCBI taxonomy): domain Eukaryota; kingdom Metazoa; phylum Chordata; class Mammalia; order Primates; family Galagidae; genus Galagoides; species Galagoides demidoff. The sequence goes on from CAUYQV010181259.1 coordinate 18,347, forward strand.
AATCTGGAAGGAAAACACAAAAACACTGCAATGGTTCTCTCTGTGATGGAATCACGGCAATATTAACTTTCTCCTTTGTAGTCTTTTCTGTATTATCAAACTGTTCTAGAATTAGCACATATTGGTTTAATTATGGAAGGAGCCTGTTTTCAAAACAAAACACCATTTACTGGCCTGACTTACAACCATCATTGTAATCTTTTCCCAAAATATCTCACTGGGTGACAGTGTATAAACATAAATTGATTATTATTTTTTTATGATTATGAGCTATTCTTTGAGAAGTTAGGGAAACCTCTGGAATGTTGCCAAAGCAGACTACAAGTTGTGCTTATTCCATGTAATTCCCCTTACTCAAACCTTTCCCCTCCTTCCCTATGCATCCTAATCGTATCGCACATCTTCTGTTTTGTAGATGAGCCCTTAGAGAAGGGAGTATTCCATGGATGCAGAAGGCAGATCTGACTCCCTCGCTGGACTCAGAGTGGGGAATCCCCCAGGAGCAGGTTCCAAGGCCTGTGGAGATGCCTGGATGCACCTCAGAAGCCCAGGTCCCTGAGAGTTAACATAACGGGGAGCTGGCTACCCTCAAACACACCCTGCAGGCCTAGGCTAGGAGCTCTAAGACTGGGGGACAGGACAGAGGAAGGGTTCCTCCCCCCCCGGATTAGTAGATCTTGGATGTCTTACCTAGCCTGGTGAATAGGAGCTCAAGCTGTATTTAATTTGGTATTTTTTTTAAAAAATAGAAAACTGTGGCATTTTTATACCTTGAGTGTAATGGGAAAATTTATGCCCATCTTAATAAATAAAAAGGCATTTAATAAAATAAGATGATTTCTAAGCCATAATTAATAACCATATTTCAAAAAAAAATCAGTCTCTGAAAACCTCGGTCAAAGGGTCAGGCTGAATCATTAGAACCAGGATGATGGCGGCTGAATGCGTGCTTTCCCCTGCCAAACCAGAGGTTAGTGCAACGGACTTCTCCCCCGGCTGGGCTGTGCTACACAGAATGACCCTAGGAAAAGCCTCACTCCCTCCACCATTCAGTACAGGCTGATGTTTCAAGGGGTCAGGGTTTTCTTGCTGAAAATTCAAAGCTGAAATTAAACCTTCAAAGATCATGACCTCCCTTGTCCACCCTCGTTTTCTTGTCCTTCAAAAGTTCAGGTCCCAAGTGTACATTTCCAAAATTTTCCTGTCCACTGACCTTCAGACTTCCATAGATCCCACAGATTCTTAGCAAAATCTCAAAGCAGAGGAAGGGGAGAGAAACACGCTTCAACCAGGGGACTTCAGAAAAGCAATTGGTGCAGGTGGCATGTTACCTGCCCTCCACCCCCCACCTTGTGGGGTCTAGGACATCACCCTGGAATCAAACACATCAGTAAGCTCTGCTGTGCACGTGTGGACCTTCCTGGAGAGATAAGCCTGTTAAAAGCCTCATTTTAGTTCAGGTCATATTTTGCTATTAAAAAAAATTCTCATTTTTTTGACATTTATAGATTCTTGAATTATGGATAAGTAATCAAGGACCTGAATGTAATCTGTTTGCTCATAATGTCTGTCTGGTTGTCTAACTGATATCTCACAATTGATAGATTTTAAACAAATCTCTTGAACTTCATCCCTAAAATCCCTTTCCCTTTTAACTCACTGGTCACTTTGCCAGCCAGGTTTTCAAAGCCAGAACCTTCCCTTCTCTCCTCCCTTATGTCAACATCACTGGCCAGTCACACTAGTCCAGCTTCCGAGATGTTCACTGCACTCCCTCTCCACTCAACCCCATAGTTATGCCACCATCCTTACTGATCAGGCTACAGGAGCTTCCTAATTAGAACTTCACCCATCATTGTTCCCCCAGCACACCCCACCCACCTTGGGGCAGAGATGGAGGAAACTTTAAAAATCATAACTGTCTCATGTCACTGCCCAGCTCTCAGTCCTTCCCTGCTTCCCTTTGCTCACAAGCTGCACCCAAAGTCCCCGGCCCGGTGCCACCCCACCCCCATCCCACCCAGCTGCACCTGGCTGCACCCTCACTGCACTCCAGCCACATCTCTCTCTTTCTCTTGCTCATACCTCCCATGCTCTGTCCCTCCATGTCCTTCCAGCCTCAGCTCCAAGGG
>CAUYQV010181261.1:0-12535 GCA_963574575.1 Galagoides demidoff
GAGACGGAGCCTCAAGCTGTCCCCTGGGTAGAGTGCCATGGCATCACAGCTCATAGCAATCTCCAACTCCTGGGCTCAAGCGAGTCTCCTGCCTCTGCCTCCCAAGTAGCTGGGACCACAGGCGCCCGCCACAACGCCCGGCCATTTTTGGTTGCAGCCATCATTGTTGTTTGGCGGGCCTGGGCTGGGGATTCGAACCCTCCACCTTAGGTGTACGTGGCTGGCACCTTAGCCAATTGAGCCACAGGCGCCAAGCCATATTAATTATTTCTAACAAAGAGAAAATCTTTTAAAATCTATTTATGATACTTTTATTTGAAGTTATTCTAACATTTAACACTATATAAATTGGCCTTGAAAGGAAAATTGCTTTATATGAAATTTATCAGAATACGTTTACAAAATTAGATCTTATTTCCTGTGAAAATAGTTATGTGAAAATTAATTTTTCAGTTGTTCATCATAAACTATTGAAGTTTATTAAATTCTAAATATTGAGTTTATTCTATTGCAAGCTATAGGAGAAATGGTTTGACATTATTATTATTATTATTATTATTTTTCTGAGACACAGTCTCACTCCATTGCTTTAGGCTAGAGTATAGCCTAGCTTACAGTAACCTCAAACTCCTGGGCACAACCAATCCTTTTGCCTCAGCCTCCTGAGAAGCTGGGACAACAGGTGCTACTACAATGCCTGGCTAATTTTTCTACTTTAAGTAGAGCTAGGTCTTGCTCTTGCTCAGGCAATCCACTTGCCTAGTCCTCCCAGAGTGCTAGGATTACAGGCGGGAGCCACTGTGTCCAACTGCTTCAGTGGATCTTTATAAAATGCATACCTAAAACCTTCTCCTTGTGTCCAGAAAAGATGGTTATTTCCCAAAAGAGTATTTCTTTTTTTGGGGGGAGGGGGAACACACTTGTCACCCTCAGTAAAGTGCTGTAGCATCATAGCTCACTGCAACCTCCAGCTCTTGGGCTTAGGTGATTCTCTTGCCTCAGCCTCCCAAGTAACTGGGACTACAGGTGCCCGCCACAATGCCCGGCATTTTTTTGTTGCAGTTTGGCGGGGGCCGGATTTGAATCCACCACCCTCAGTATATGGGGCTGGCATCCTACTCACTGAGCCACAGGCGCCGCCCAAAAGAGTATTTCATTTGAAGACTGCCAATAGGTAAAAAATACTGGATGAGAAATCAGAGACTCAAATTCTTAGTCCTGGACTTTTTACCAGCTTCTAAATTATTTTTTTCTTTCAGGTCCAGTGAAGAAAACACGACTAGTACAGTTCAGCATCATTTAACTTCCCCTCAATTTCACCTATTTTAAATAAAGTCAATATTTACTTTTATGTGACGGTTATATAAAATAGGGACATGAATAAGCTATACAAATGTGTTTTAGACAGAATCCAGCTCTGTCACCTGAGCTAGAGTGCCATGACCTTAGCCTAGCTCATAGCAACCTCGAACTCCTGAGCTCACTCAGTCCTCCTACCTGAGCCATCTGAGTAGCTGAGACTATTAAGTGTGAGCCAGCATGCCCAGCCTGTATTACCATATATTTTTAAAAGTTTCTGAAGTTAGATATAATCAAATGATTGTAGGTGTGACGATGTTATAGCTATCCCCCTGGGTAGAATGCCATGGCATCACAGCTCATAGCAACCTCCAAATCCTGGGCTCAAGCGAGTCTCCTGCCTCAGCCTCCTAAGTAGCTAGGACCACAGGTGCCCGCCACAGCGCCCGGCTATTTTTTAGTTGCAGCCATCATTGTTGTTTTTGGTGGGCCCAAGCTGGATTTAAACCCACCACCTTAGGTGTATGTGGCTGGCACCTTAGCCACAGGTGCTGAGCCACTTTTTTTTTTTTTGAGATAAAGTCTCACTTTGTTGTCCTGGGTAGAGTGACATGTCAAGCAATTCTCTTGTCTCAGTTTTTCTATTTTTAGTAGATAGGGGTCCTCCTCTTGCTCAGGCTGATCCTGAACTCCTAACCTCAAGCAATCCACCTGCCCCAGCCTCCCAGAGTTTTAGGATTACAGGCAAGAACCACTGTGCCTCGCCAAATAGTCTCAGTTTAGATTAGATTTCATTATATACCTCTGATAACACCAAAACCAATTTATACTGTCAAAATAAATTTATACATGTAATTATACATATCTCTTGCCATTATTTAAAAATCAAATTTTCCTCAGTTATTGGTAAATGAAGTAAAGGGAATTTTAATAACTATACTAAGAAAAGGCTAATTTTACTAAATATGAACATTTTGAAAAGATTTAAAAGAAAAACAAGATTTGAATGTGGTAGTTTGAAGTATTTTTGGAAAACATCTGGATTTTTTTTTTGAGACAGAGCCTCAAGCTGTCACCCTGGGTAGAGCGCTATGGCATCACAGCTCACAGCAACCTCCAACTCCTGGGCTCACGTGATTCTCCTGCCTCCACCTCCCAAGTAGCTGGGACTATAGGTGCCCGCCACAACGCCCAGCTATTTTTTGGTTGCAGCCATCATTGTTGTTTGGTGGGCCTGGGCTGGATTTGAACCCGCCATCTCAGGTATATGTGGCTGGCGCCTTAGCCGCTTGAGCCACAGGTGCCAAGCCTGGAAATTTTTTTTTTAGTAGTAATACTCATGCCTCAAATAAACCTCATTAGCTATGATACTACCATTATGGAAAGCTGGAAATTATTTTATAGAATGAATAAGAGATAAATGTAAATGATTAAAAAATGAATTTAAGAAGAGAAAAGCGGGCAGTGACTGTGGCTCAAAGGAGTGGGGTGCCAGCCCCATATATCAGAGGTGGCAGGTTCAAACCTGACCCCGGCAAAAAACTGCCAAAAAAAAAAAAAAAAGAAGAAGAGAAAAGCAAATCATTAGCACTAAAAAGACAAGCTAAACAGATCCACATTGAATAAAAATAAAAAAAAGTTTTTTTTTTGAGATAGTCTCATTTTGTCACCCTCTGTATAGTGCCATGGCATCACAGCTCATAGCAACCTCAAACTCTTGGGCTCAAGCGATTCTGTCTCAGCCTCCAAAGTAGCTTGGACTAAAGGTGTCAGCCACAACACCGGCTATTTTTAGAGATGACGTCTTGTTCTGGCTCAGGCTGCTCTCAAACTCGTGAGCTCAGGTGACCCACATGCCTCAGCCTCCCAGAGTACTAGGATCACAGGTGTGAGCCACTATGCCTGGCCTAAAACCAAATTGTTTTGTTAGGCAAAAAATTCTGTAAAAGAATGACTTACATAAATTTTTCTTCCCATAATATGAAAGACTATGATTGCCACTGGGTTTTGCTATTAAATAATTGAAGGAAATACCTTGAATGACTGATCCAAATGAAGATTCAAAAGAAGTCTCTTTCGGTTATCATTTAGCATGCTATCTATTTTTTTCATATGAGGTAAAAGTAGCTCATCTGAAAGAAAATTATAATAGGACAGACTGTTAACATAAAACTTGTAAAAATCTAATTTTTCCCCAAATATTTACATATTAAAAGACATTAAATTCATTGGCTTTTGTACAATATTGCTTGTAAAAAATTGGACATCAAGCTTTCTGAACAAAAAGTAGGTTTATAATAGCAAGTAAGAAAGAGCTACTACTATTATGTTAGGATGTGCTCTGCACTGGAATCAAAAGTCCTGGCTTTTAGCTGAATAGAACTGATGGACGGAAGCTATGTGACCAACGGGCAAACTATTTAATTTCTCCAGACCTCATTTACCATTTTAATAATCCAAATAATCACAGTGTCATAAAATACAAATTGATCTAGTATCAAATTTTATAAAGCACTGAGTATGAGGACAAAGGTATCTTTTTTTTTTTTTTTTAGAGACAGAGACTCACTTTGTCACCCTTGCTAAGAGTGCCATGGCGTCACAGCTAATAGCAACCTCCAGCTCTTGGGCTTAGGTGATTCTCTTGCCTCAGCCTCCCCGGTAGCTAGGACTATAGGCATCCACTACAACGCCCAGCTATTTTTTTGTTGCAATTTGGCCAGGGCCGGGTTTTAACTCACCAACCCCGGTATATGGGGCTGGCGCACTATTCACTGAGTCACAGATGCTGCCTTCTTTTTTTTTTAATTCAGAGAGTCTTTCACTCTGCTGCCCAGGGTAGAATACGGTGGAATCAGCATAGCTCTCACAGCAACCTCAATCTCCTGAGCTCAAGCTATTCTGCCTCAGCCTCCTGAGTAGCTGGGACTACAGGTGCTTGCCACAATGCTCAGCTAATTTTCCCATTTTTCGTAGAGACAGGGTTTCTCTCTTATACAAGCTGGTCTTGAACTGCTAAGCTCAAGTGACCCTCCTGCCTCAGCCTTCCAGAGTGCTAAGATTACAGGCCTGAGCTAGCATGCCTGGCCTACTCCAAGTTATAACTTTTTTTTTTTTTTTTGAGACAGTCTCACTATATCGCCCTCAGTAGAGTGTCACAGCTCAAAGCAACTTCCAACTCTTGGGCTTAAGTGTTTCTCTTGCCTTAGCCTCCCAAGTAGCTGGGACTACAGGTACCTGCCACATGTCAGGCTATTTTTGTTGCAGTTATTATTTAGCTGGCCCAGGCCAGGCTTGAACCTGCTAGCCTTGGTACATGTGGCTGGCGCCATAACCACTGTGCTACAGGTACCAAGCCATCCAAGTGGTAATTCTTAATTCAGTAATTTGAAGCAAGAAAAAATGGGGGAAGAGAAATCATCAGAATCCAGTGTCAAAAATATAGAAGGCAGGCTCAGTGCCCATAGCTCAGTGATTAGGGCGCTGGCAGGTTCGAACCTGGCCTGGGCCTGCTAAAAACAATGCCTTACAACAAAAAAATAGCCAGGTGTTGTGGTGGGCACTGAGGTAAGAGAATTGCTTGTGCCCAAGAGTTTGAGGTTGCTGTGACATCATGGGCACTCTATCGAGGGTGACATAGTAAAACTCTGTCTCCAAAAAAAAAGAAAAAAAAAAAAGAGGCAAAAGTTACTTTAGAAAAGGGGAGAGCAGTGCGGCACCTGTGGCTCAGTGTGTAGGGCACCGGCCCTATATACTGAGGGTGGAGGGTTTGAACCTGGCCCCCGCCCCATATACCAGAGGTGGTAAGTTTAAACCTGGCCCCACCCAAAAAATCCAAAAAAAAAAAAAAAAAAAAAGCTGGGTGTTGTGATGGGCAAGAGAATTGCCTAAGCCCAGGAGCTGGAGGTTGCTGTGAGCTGTGACACCATGGCACTCTACCAATGGTGATAAAGTGAGACTCTTAAAAAAAAAAAATAGAAGAAGAAGAATCGAAAAAGGGAAAATAAAATTTACAGTAAGAGAGATTCCTGCTTAAAGTTTTGTTTCCTATTCCACACTTCTGAAATTTAAGCTCTTTTAGGAAAAGTGGCTTAACGTCTTCTAAGAAAAGCATTATCAGGCTCGGTGCCTGTGGCTCAAGTGGCTAAGGCGCTAGCCACATACACCTAAGGTGGTGGGTTCGAATCCAGCCCGGGCCCACCAAACAACAATGATGGCTGCAACCAAAAAAAATAGCCAGGTGTTGTGGTGGGCGCCTGTGGTCCCAGCTACTTGGGAGGCTGAGGCAGGAGACACACCTGAGCCCAGGAGTTGGAGGTTGCTGTGAGCTGTGATGCCACAGCACCCTACCCACCAGGGGGATAGCTTTTTTCAAAAAAACAAACAAACAAACAAACAAAAAAAAAACAAAGAAAAACATTATCAGGTAGTGCCCGTAGCTCAGTAGGTAGGGCGTCAGCCACCAAGGCAGGCAGGTTCCAACTACAACAAAAAAATAGCTGGGCATTGTGGCGAGCACCTGTAGTCCCAGCTACTTGGGAGGCTGAGGCAAGAGAATTGCTTAAGCCCAAGAGTTAGAAGTTGCTGTGAACTGTGAGACCACTGTATTCTACCAAGGGTGACAAAGTGAAAATAGTAATGATAAAAAAAAGGAAAAGCATTATCAGACTATAAATTTTGGTGCTACATTAAGTATTTTAAATTAGGTCATTTATCCAAGTAATTACTATATTTCATAATGCTAATGGATTTTAATTACCTTCCTAAAAATATATTTGTGAATTATTTTTAAATGTAGTCTTTCGGCTTGGCGCCTGTGGCTCAAGTGGTAAAGGCACCAGCCACATATACCTAAGGTGGCGGGTTCGAATCCAGCCTGGGCCTGCCAAACAACAATGATGGCTACAACCAAAAAATAGCCGGGTGTTGTGGTGGGTGCCTGTGGTCCCAGCTACTTGGGAGGCTGAGGCAGGAGACTCGCTTGAGCCCAGGAGTTGGAGGTTGCTGTGAGCTGCGATGCCAGAGCACTCTACCCACGGGGGCAGCTTGAGGCTGTCTCAAAAAAATAAATAAATAAATAAATGTAGTTTTTCAAACTTCTATCCTCCTCTTGTATTAAATGGGAAAAAAATTAAAAAAAAATCATAAAATACTGATGGGCAATTAAAATAACTTTCAAAATATAACTACCCAGAAATAAATATTCATAGGTATGATCTCACTACCAGTCAGCACAAGAGTTTTAACCTGCTCTGTTTCCAACCTGGGCTGGTTCACCCCTCCTTGGCAACCTAGGGGTACCCCGCTCACAGGATAACTGAGTTTTAATCACAATTCTTTTTTTTTTTGAGACAAGAGTTTCACTGTGTCGCCCTCAGTAGAGTGCTATAGTGTCACAGCTCACAGCAACTTAAGCTCTTGGGCTTAAGCAATTCTCTTGCCTGGGACTCCCAAGTAGCTGGGACTACAGGCACCCACCACTTGTTCAGCAGGCCTGTGCCGGGTCTATGTGGCTGGAGCCCTAACCACTGAGCTACGAGCATCAAGCTTTTTTTTTTTTTTTTTTGAGACAGAGTCTCACTCTGTTGCCCTCAGTAAGAGTGCCATGGCATCATAACTCACACCAACCTCAAACTCTTGGGCTCAAGTGATCCTCTTGCTTCAGCCTCCCAAGTAGCAGTCCACCACAATGCAATGCCTTGCTATTTTTAGAGATCGGGGTCTCACTCTTGCTCTGGGGGGTCCTTGAACTCCTGAGCTCAAGCAATCCACCCACCTCAGCCTCCTACAGTGTTAGGATTATGGGCGTTAGCCATTGTGCCAGGCCTTAATATGGTTCTTCAGCCTCTAACTTATTCTCGGACTTTAGGAAATATATCTAATCTGTTTCAAACTATAAAATACATGTTTTAGACTTGGTAATCTCTAATGTCCCTTTCTGGCTTCACATTACTCTAAAATGACTGAGATACAGATTATCCTCTCAATTATACAGTAAGAAAAGCACTGGATCAGAAATTAGAAGACTTTGGATTTTTTTTTTTTTTTTTGAGACAGAGCCTCACAATGTTGTTGCTCTCAGTAGAGTGCTGTGGCATCACAACTCACAGCAACCTCCAGATCCTGGGCTCAAGCGATTCTCTTGCCTCAGCCTCCCAAGTAGCTAGGACTACAGGCACCTGCCACAGTACCTGGCTAGTTTCGTTGTTGTTGTTGTTGCAGTTGTCACTGTTGTTTGGCAGACCCAGGCCAGGTTCAAACCTGCCAGCCCCAGTGTATGCGCCCAGTGCCCTAAGCACTGAACTATAGACACTGAGCCAAGACTTTGGATTTTAATCTAGTTATCTGGTAATTATAAATTGTAAGACCTTAAGCAAGTCTCTTAGGCTGAGCCTCACTGTCTTTATTCATAAAATGGCTACAATGATTTGAGGCTAAAGTAGAATAACATGTGTCTCGATGTGTAGAAATAAGGCCAGGCATGGTAGCTCATGCCTGTAATCCTAGCACTCTAGGAGGCTGAGAGGGTGGATTGCCTGAGCTCACAGATTCAACACCAGCCTGAGCCAGAGCGAGGTCCTGTCTCTAAAAGTAACCAGGTATTGTGGAGGGTGCCTGAAGTCCCAGCTACTCAGGAGGCTGAGGCAAGACAATCACTAGATCCCAAGGGTTTGAGGTTGCTGTGAACTATGACACCATGGCACTATACTGAGGGCAACAAAGTGAGCCTCTGTCTCAAAAACAAACAAATAAACAAAAGTGTAAAATAATAAAACAGTATATATAGTCATGTGTTGCATAATGATGTGTTTTTTTTTGCAGTTTTAGCCGGGGCTGGGCTTGAACCCACCACTCCTAGTATATGGGGCCAGCGCCCTACTCCTTGAGCCATAGGCACCGCTCACACAATGATGTTTTGTCAGATGAACCCCATTATGATCATGTTTCCTTAAGATGATAATACATTAGTGCTGTTCCTTTTCTATGTTTATACATGGTTAGATACGTGAATACTTACCACTGTGTTAAAAGCTGCCTAGGGTATTCAGTACAGTTGTAGCCTAGGAGCCAAAGGCAAGGTGTGTAGTAGGCAGTTTCATTTAAGTATACCATATGACATTAGCACAATGACAAAAATCACCTGACAATGCATTTTTCAGAAAGCACCCTATCATTAAGGAATACATGACTGTACACACACACACCCCCCATGGATGTTGCAGCAATAAACTAATATTTGAAAAGTTTCAATACATATTCAAAGCACTAAACTTCCTTATATATTCTGACTATATTCTTTCCAATGAACACAAGATTCCTAAAATGATCTCAAGTACATCATGGATTTCAGAGGAAGACAGAGCATCTTTACTGCTGAATTGTATTGTTACTGACTACTGTTACTATCTTTTGATCTTACACTTGCACAACTCATTTTGATAAAATAGTAAAGAAAACTGGCTCATTAATCTTTTCATTCTTTCTTTTACTAGGCTTTGGTGAATGATATAATAGCTGAAGGGTAAATGTTACTAAGCAATGTTAGACTTCCAAATTGTGTCAGTTTATTTCATTCATCAATTTCATCCCTATTTTACAATAAGAGAAAATCAATAAAGAATAAAAAGAATCACACTGACATAACTCAATGCATATATTAATACCAATTGATAAAAACAATTTCTCTGTGATATATCTTTTACTATAGATACAAACATACAATTTTAAACTTTATACCATTATCATCTGACTCACCTTTCTGATTACTGTAAAACAGAATATAATGACATACAACCTTCCATATAATAGAGAAACTTAGTGCAATACTACAAGGATGAAATATATTCTAGAACTAAAAGTAACTATACAATTTTCCCACAAGTAGAAAAATAGTTTCAGTATAAATTTGTAGGAATATTCAGATAATGCATGAAAAAATGTGACCATTTTGTAAGATTAAGACATACCTATGACAATTTATAGGTGTATACTACAGCAATCATGTATACACGTATGACAAACAAGAATTCAAGAATTTTTTAAAACACCCAGAGTACTACTTAAGAGACTATACCATTGCTCTTCTCTAAGGCTTGCATTGTGTCAGGGTCCAAGGCAATGCTAACGAGCAATTCCATGTAGCTTTTAAAAGTTTCCTTCATTGCTCTTGTGTTCAAAAAGCGAGTAACAAAGGGAGCTGGAGGATCAAATTCTGGAGGGAGAAAAGATGAAATATTAAGTTATCCTTTCTGACAATACTTTTCTCTGTAACAAGAGTCTATAATTAGATCAAAGATGGTAGATACAATTTCTTCAAATTCATAGCTTTCTCATTCTACCTTCAAAAACATCAAAGGTAACAGATTCTCAAAGCTGGACTGTACATTGCAATCTTTGGAGAGCTTTATAACAAACAAACCAAACCAGACCACCAGGCTTACTAAAATCTTTCATAGTGGTGATGAAACTTAAAACACTTTTTTTTTTTTTTAATTTGAGACAAAGTCTCTGTTGCCACAGGTAGTGTGGTGGCATCATAGCTCATAGTAACCTCAAATCTTGCGCTCAAGAAATCCTCTTGCCTCAGCCTCCTGAGTAGCTAGGACTGTAAGTGCTCACTACAATGCTTGGCTAGTTTTTCTATTTTTAGTAGAGATAGGGGTCTGAAACTCCTGAGCTCAGGCAATCCACCTGCCTCAGCCTCCCAAAGAGCTAGGATTACAAGTGTGAGCCATTGGGCCTGGGCAATAAATATTGTTTTGGAAAATATTGTTGTTAAGGAAAAACACTCATGTTAGTAAGTAATGAATTCAATTTTAATAAATAGTTTAAATTTGTTTAAATTAGTATTTAGAAAACACTATGAAATTTAGCCCAGGCAAGGTATGGTGGTTAAAGTCTGTAATCCTGGCACTCTGGGAGGCTGAGGCATGTGGATTGCTTGAACTGAGGAGTTCTAGATCAGCCTAAGTAAGGCAAGACCACTCCTCTACTAAAAATAGAAGAATCAGCCAGATGTCATGGTAAGAGTCTATAGTCTCAACTTGGGAAGCTTAGGTAAGAGGATTGCTTGAGCCCAGGAGTTTAATGTTGCCGTGAGCTATGATGCCACAACACTCTACCCATGGAGAAAGAGACCCTGTTTCAAAAAAAAAAAAAAATTAGCCCACATAAACAAAAGTATTTGGAATCCTCAATTTATACATATTTTATAATTAAAAAACAAGAGTTTGAAAATTTCCAGCCTACAAATCTATTTTTATTATCAATATTTACCTACTTAAATGTGCTAAAAATGTTTGCATGTTTGCTTATGGCTCGGTACCTGTTGCTCAAGGGGTTAAGGCACCAGTCACCTACAACAGAGCTGGCAGGTTTGAATCTAGCCTGCACCTGCCAAACGATGACAGCTACAACCAAAAAATAGCCGGGTACTGTGGCGGGTGCCTGTAGTCCCAGTTACTTGGGAGGCTGAGGCAAGAGAATTGCCTAAGTCCAGGAGTTGGAGGTTGCTGTGAACTGTGATGCCACAGCACTCTACCGAGGGAAGACAGCTTGAGGCTCCGTCTCAATTAAAAAAAAAAAAGTTTGCTTATTAGTGACACCTAGTGGTCACTCAAGTTACAATGAAAGGAAAATTTAACTTAATTGTCATTTGAGTAAAGCCTAATTGAGAGAAAATTCAGAAGCCAAACTTCCTTATTCTAAGCAATAGACAGGACTGCTAACTATAAAAATTATATTTATAATGCCTTTAAATATACTCAAAGCAATATCTTAGTTACATATTCTGATGTATATACTTCTAAACAACCACTCATAAATAGCTTTGTACATTTTTTTTGCTTTATTTTTTATTTTAGGAATAAGGTCTTGCTATGTTGCCCAGACTGGTCTCAAAACTCCTGCGCTATTCAAGCAATCCTCCCACCTCAGCCTCCTTAGTAGCCAGGACTATAGACACACTGTGCCCAACCCATAAATAGCTGTTAAAACAGTACATTTAAAGTAAAATTTAGGAGCAGTGCATGGTGACATGTGCCTGTAGACCCAGTTATTTGGGAGTGTGAAACAGATCACCTGAGCCCAGGAATCTGAGGCTGCAGCAAGCTATGATGATGTCACTGTAGTCCAACTGGGGCAACTGAGTGAGTCTCCACTGTCTCAGAAAACAAGAAAAAAGTGGACTTCAGAACTGAAGAATTTTTATGATTTTCTTTTTTTTTGAGACGGAGCCTCAAGCTATCCCCCTGGGTAGAGTGCACCATGGCATCACAGCTCATAGCAACCTCTAACTCCTGGGCTCAAGGGAGTCTCCTGCCTCCGCCTCCCAAGTAGCTGGGACCACAGGCGCCCGCCACAACGCCCAGCCATTTTTTGGTTGCAGCCATCATTGTTGTTTGGCAGGCTTGGGCTGGGGTATTCGAACCCGCCACCTTAGGTGTACGTGGCTGGCGCCTTAGCTGATTGAGCCACAGGCGCTGAGCCATGATTTTCTTTCTTTCTTTTTTTGAGACAGTCTTACTATGTCGCCCTTAGTAGAGTTCTGTGGCATCACAACTCATAGCAACCTCCAACTCTTCGGCTTAAGCGATTCTCTTGCCTCAGCCTCCCAAATAGCTGGGACTACAGGTGCCTACCACAACAACTGGACGTTTTTTTGTTATTGTTGTTTTAGCAGGCCCAGGCCAGGTTCGAACCCACCAGCCTTGGTATATGTGGCCAGTGCCCTACCTACTGAGCTATGGGTGCCGAGCCTTATGACTTTATTTCTAATTAAATCATCTCTAAGAGCATCTATCAAGTATCATTACTTGAGAGATATATCTGTACCCACAATAACTAATTCATCCTTCAAGTACTGCCACAATTGTATCTTGAATTTCTCGTTTGTAATCTCTGAATTTCTAATATGCTCTCTCAATAGAAACTACTCAAATCTATATAGGAAAGCAACTATATAGATATGGAAATGAATCTGTGGGCAGTGTTCCAACAAAATTTGAGGTATAGGCTCAGCACCTGTGGCTCAATCGGCTAAGGCGCCAGCCACGTACACCTAAGGTGGCAGGCTCGAATCCCCAGCCCGGGCCCACCAAACAACAATGATGGCTGCAACCTAAAAATGGCTGGGCGTTGTGGCGGGCGCCTGTGGTCCCAGCTACTTGGGAGGCGGAGGCAGGAGACTCGCTTGAGCCCAGGAGTTGGAGGTTGCTATGAGCTGTGATGCCATGGC
>CAUYQV010181263.1:0-10894 GCA_963574575.1 Galagoides demidoff
ATTTTTTTTTTCTTGAGACAAGGCTTTGCTTTATCGTATAGGCTAGAGTGCTGTGGAGTCCTTATTTGTTTTTATTTCTGGAGTGATTTTATGGATTGTATTCAAATGTTTGCATATTTATATGCAAACTATAAATATATAAATGGCAGTCTTCTCATTTTATCATAAGTGATAGTAAAACATCACCATTGTTTTGTTCTCTTCACTTAGATATGCATGTGCAGAAACGTTTTATACTTAATACATAGCTCTTAAATACTCATAGCTCTCTGTAACCTCAAATCCTGGTCTTGAGTATTCCTTCTCCCCCATCCTCACAAATAGCAGAAACTATAGGCACCTATGACCACGCTGAGCTATTTCTATTTTTTGTAGAGATGAGGGTGTTGCTCTTGCTCAGAATTGTCTTGAATTCCTGGCCTCAGACAATCCTCAAAATGACCGCATTCAAAACTGACCACTGACCATGAAAGGACTATCCCTCGCACAAACGTGAAAGATAAGAAATATCTTGGGGTAAGGCATTAACTTTGGAGGCTGCTGTCTGCTAACACAAAACCCTTTACTCTTTTTCCTAAATGAGGAATCCAAGGGGAGTTTTTGAGTCATGAGACAATATGAAAACATGTATCTTTTCAAAAAATAAAAAAGTCAATATAAGCTGATTTGAGACTGATACCATAATTTTTAGAAAATGCTTATTTTGCATAGACTTGGTTGGTCCTGTTAATTCCCATTTCTCACATTGCTTTAAACCTTTGTTCTATGTTTTTTTCAGGTAGCTATTTATTTATTTTTATGTTTGACAGAAATTACAGTAAATGTATAAATATGTATAGTTAGCAAAATATATTCAGTTGCCTAGAGTGTAGTAAGTAGCTTATTTTTAAATAACCAGGTAAAAGAAAACAGTCTCTGATGATATACATCATCAAGTACTTTTACAGAGATTTAAGTCTTTAAAGTAAATGTATTTTGGGAGATTCACTCTAAGGACAGCATTTTCAGCAAGATATCTTCTTACATTAGGTTCACATTTGCAGTGGGAGTCCCACCTGCTATGCTTCCCTCTATAATCCTTGACCCTAACTTGAACCCAGTGAGTTTCTAGCATCATATGCTTGTTGTTATTTAGAGCAAACATAGAATGGATGAAGGCAGCTCCAGATATCGGTATTTCACGGTTATATGGGAAATGCTGAAGAGATGCAAAACAATAACTGAAATTAATACAGAAAATAGTTAGAGAAAGGATATTAATTTTGTAATTGCACCATACTATCAATTATTTTATATATATTATGCATTAAAAATAAAATAATTCTAGTTATAATATTCTCAAGAGTAAAGACATTCATTGGGGTAAGGATTTGGGGGAAGATAAAAACAGTTGTTATAGGTTGACCTTCTGTTAACTAAACACTCTCAAATTTAAACGTCCTGCTCAGCAAGTTTCCCTTCTGTATTGATTTAATGCTCCTAAGTGCTCTGTGACTAGACTATTGCTCACTGTAAGACTCCCTAATTTGTTCCAAATTATCCCAATTAAGGAAGAGCCTTGAAACCCTTCATCATCACACAAAAGCTGCTTTGGTTTTCTTTTGCTTTGGCATTTCAAAATTAGATAGTTTTAGGGTATTTCTCTTCTTTGTAAAGGTAAAACTGCAATAATTGGTCAACAGTCGCAAAATTAACTTTAAAATTTTATTCTTTCCTTGGTTTGTTAGATCATTGTAATTTTGTCACAAAAATAATCAAGGAATTAGAATCCATATTTTGACTTTCTATTTGACATTAAGAAAATTTAAAATGGTATAATTTATTGAATTTCTAAGTACAAATATCTGACAATAGAAAAGAATCTCTTTCAAATTGGATATTACTATGAATAAAAATATTAAATCATAGTTATATCTGAGGGTTTATGGATAACATTTAAAACATACAAATATGGAAAGATTTAAGAAAGGGGAATTTCATAAAGAACACTAAATATTTATTAGTCTATAACAGAAATGTTTGTTTTTTTGATAACTTTATGTATAGAAATTTGAGCAAAGCAAACAATTAGAACAGTGAACAAAGGATATTCATCATGATGTACAAAAATGTTCATAAAAGTCTTATTTAAACAAAAAAAAAGAATACTAACCCAAATATCCCAAATGAGATAATGTTAGGTGAATTATGTTACCAAATACAATAGGGACAATAAAAACAATGACAATACTGATTATGAAAAATTACTAATATTCTTAATTTTAAAAATATCTATTATGAACACATAATAGCTGTACATAAGTATGGGATACATCAGATGATTTGGACATGTATGCAATGTGATTTGATTAAATTCAGGCAAATGGGACCTCCATTACCTCAAGCATTTGTGCTTTCCTTGTGTTTGGACCACCACGCTGGGTGTACATCCATAAGAAAGCAAGCATAGCGATAAGAGATCTGCACTCGCATGCCTATTGCTGCACTGTTCACAATATCTTTCATATGGAATCAACTTCAGGGTCCACCAGTGGATGAAAGGATAAAAAAAAATGCAGGAGGGAGTATTAGAATAGAATAAAATCCTGTCATTTGGAACAACATGACAGAACTGGAGAATGTTACAGTAAGTGAACAGCCAGCCACAGAAAGAAATTTCTCATGTTTAAAAGGACATGAGCAGTGTTTTCCCAGTTAAAAAGTACTATTATATATTAAATTTTATGTATTTATTTTAAAAATAGAAATAAAAGCAAATTGTGAGCAACCGGTCCTTTATATCATGCAATTAATAGATTTGTTTTTATGTATACTATATGGATTTGTTAATGACACATAATTTCACACATTCATAAAATATAATGTATTTTCCATACTTATATCTATTGTGTAATGATCAAATCAGTATAATTAACACACCCATCACCTCACATATTGATTTTTTTTTCCTTTTTTTAAATTACATCATCGCTGTGTACATTAATGCAGTCATGGGGTGCAATGTGCTGGTTTTATATACAATTTGAAATATTTTCATCAAACTAGTTAACATAGCCTCCATGGCATTTTCTTAGTTATTGTGTTAAGACATTTATATTCTACATTTTTTAAGTTTCACATGTACCCTTGTAAGATGCACTGTAAGTGTGGTCCCACCAACTACCCTCCCTCCACCCATCTTCCCCCTCACCCCTCCCCTCCCTTTCCCCTTTCCCCATATTTTTGGGCTAAAGTTGGGTTATAGCTTTCATATGAAAGCTATAAATTAGTTTAATAGTTTTTTGTGTGGTGGTGGCCCTCAAAATCTTCTCTGGTAACTATTTGGAGATTGAGATATACAACACCTTATTGTTAACTATATTCACATCACTGTGTGATAGAACACCAATACCATTTGTCCTTTCTAATTATACTTTATATCTACTGACCACCTTCTCCTTTTCCCAACCCCCTTCTCTCTCTACCCTCTGACAACTGCTGTTCTATTTACTACTTCTACAATTCATATGCAAATGCAAAGAAATTTAAATGCTAAAACCTTTTCTAAATAGCAGAATAAAGTGAAAGAAATGAGGCTAAGCCCTCACACCACAGTGGTCATGCCCCACGCCACATACACTCAGTTTGGAGGGTTGGAACCCTTCCTGGACCTGCTAAATAACAATGACAACAGCAAGAAAAATAGCTGGTGTTGTAGCGGGCACCTGTAGTCCCAGCTACTTGGGATGCTAAGGCAAGAGAATCACTTAAGCCAAAGAGTTTGAGGTTGTTGTGAGCTGTGATGCTAAGACATTCTTCTGAGGGCATCAAAGTGAGACACTGTCTCAAAAATAAAAAATAAATAAAAGAAAGTGGTCTATTCTGCTTTAAGATTTATTATAAAATTAAACTAGTCAAGATTGTGTGGTATCAATGTAAAAACAGATTATAGATCAATGAGACAGAATAGATATTAAAAATACATCCAAAGACATATGCTTGAACAAAAAATCTTCATGTTAAGTGTCCCACCTTATACAAAAATTAGCTTCAATGGGTCATGTGCTTGAAAGTAAAATTTAAAATCATCACCTTTTATAGGAAAATCTAGAAGAAAAGCTTTAATTGAATAGATAGAAAAAGAGTTCATAAGTGGACACCAAAAGCATGATCCATAATATGAAAAACCACAAAAAGATAAATTGGGATTTTGCAATGTGGGCTAATCTTACTGGAGCAAGGGTACACGACAAAGCTATTAAGAGTATAAATGTTTTGGCTCGGCGCCTGTGGCTCAATCGGCTAAGGCGCCAGCCACATACACCTAAGGTGGCAGGTTCAAATCCCAAGCCCGGGCCCGCCAAAGAACAATGATGGCTGCAACCAAAAAATGGCCGGGTGTTGTGGCAGGTGCCTGTGGTCCCAGCTACTTGGGAGGCTGAAGCAGGAGACTCGCTTGAGCCCAGGAGTTGGAGGTTGCTGTGAGCTGTGATGCCATGACACTCTGCCCAGGGGGATAGCTTGAGGCTCCGTCTCAAAAAAAAAAAAAAAGAGTATAAATGTTTTACCACAACAAATAAGTAGGTGAGGTGAAGTTATGTTAACCAGTTTGATGTAAGCAGTCCAAATTATATATAAAATCAGCACATTGTACTCCATAAATGCATTAATGTACACATTTATGATTTAATGATAAAACACAAAAAAAGAACGAAAAAAGATAAATTGAATTGCAACACTAAATTTGTTGTTCTGCAAAAACAATTCTTTAAAAGCTTGTCCTTGAAATTAAAAGACAAATTATATAGGAATGAGGATTTATGTTCATAAAAAACCTATATGAATCCAAATCCTTGGAGCAGCTCTGTTGAGAACAGTTTATAACTGGAAGACACACGGATGTTATTCAACAACTGACTGCAGTTGATCCATACCATGCAGTACTACCCAACAACAAACTATTGATACATTCAACAACCTGGGCAAATCTCCAGAGATTTATTTTTATTGAAAAAAAGATAATCCCAAAGCTCAGATAATACATGATTCCATTTACATAACACTCTTGAGACAATAAAGTTAATGAAATGGAGAAGAGCTTAGGATTTATTAGACGTGAGGAGTGAGGTGGTGTGGGCCTAAAGGACAATTTGAGAGATGCTTATCATAATGGAAATATTCTGTATTTTGACTACATTAACGTCAATATACTTGTTGTCAACTTCTGATATGTAATTTTGCTAGAAATTAGCACTGGGAGGAAAATAGGTAAAGATAACAACAATCTCTCTATTATTATTATTTTGCAATTGTTGTATTCCTTAATTTAACATTTCAGAAGGAAAGAAGAAAAAAACAGAAGGAGAGAAGATTTTAGGTATGGCAAACTTATTGTTATTAACTCCAAATTCAGTATTTATACTTTTTCAAAATGCACAAAACCTTTCCCAGTTTTTATTAAACTTACGCCATGCTTCACCAAAAGAATGCCTAGAAAACACAAATTTGGAAGGTATTATAATTGAATCTGTAGAGAGCATTTTCAAAAATCCCTCAAGTAATATTTTGAATACAAATTTTCAGTTAATCCTGTCATCTTTGACCAGCTGAAGTGGAAAGTTTTGAAATCTAACTTCTTCTGCGGGTTTACACATTTTCAGGAAAGAAGAAAAAATAATTTAAAATTTAATGATAGGATCAGTACCTGTAGCTCAGTGAGTAGGGCATCAGACACATACACTGAGGCAGGTGAATTTGAGTCTGGCCTGGCCCAGCTAAACAACAATGACAGCTGCAACCAAAAAAATAGCCAAGCCTTGTGGCGGGCACCTGTAGTCCCAGTTACTTGGGAGGCTGAAGCAAGAGAATCATTTAAGCCCAATAGTTTGAGGTTGCTGTGAACTGTGACGCCACAGCACTCTACCGAGAGCAACATAGTGAGACTCTGTCTCAAAAAATAAAATAAAATAAAATGAAAATTTAATTACAATACACTTTAATTATATGAATAAGAATTTTAATTGTTTAGGGTTAGAGAAATTTAAAAACAGGTTTGTATTTATTCTATAGCTACAGACATTAGCAAAAAGTATCCTGGACTTTATTTCTGATTCATAAATCTTTCTAATGGGATATTCTTTTATTTTTTTTTAAGAGTCTGAAAGACCACATCTGAAATTATGTACATAATATTTGTTCAGTCATGCATACATTTTCAAAGACTCTTTTATTCCATTCTAAACCGAAACATTTAAAAACCAGAGAGTGCTCCAGTAACTTTAATTCATTCCCTATTACACAAAGCAACATGAAATTATTAAAGCTTTTTATAAGGGTTTCTCTTTCAAACTGATCAATGTTCAGGGAATATAAAGAGTTATTTCACTTTATTGCAACACTTTAAAGTTGTTAGTATCATTTTCAAATGAGGGTTATAATATGTAAATCTATCAAGTAAAATTGTATAACATATTTAATTGGTAACACTGCCATGTGGATACAAATGCTGAAAAAGAGAGGAACAAAGAAATGGAGAATAATAAACTTTAAAAAAAATTAGGTCAGGATTCATGGTCTGTAAAGGAAGAAATTGAGGGATAGTAAGTTAATGACATCTTTTAAAAATCTGTATGTTCAGAATTTAAATAATAACATAAATTCTTTTTGAGATAAATAACAATAATCTTTAGCCCAATACCTAGGGTGGTATGTCAGTTGGAGAATACATGTCAAAATTAATAAAACATGGTGCGGCAGACACTTGACCAAAGGCTCCCAATGTTGCCAGTCTCCTTGTGTTCATGACATTGTGCAATCCTCTATTTTTGAGAGCATACTAGACCCAGAAACTCACTTCTAAGATAAATGGCAATGTGTTATTAGTTATGAGATTGTGCCCCCCCCAAAAACCTGGCTTTTTTATTACCAGTGCTCCTGCCCTTGTTTGCTCAGCTGAAGCAAGTTGCCTTGTGGTAAGTTGCTCTATGAAGAGGTGAAGGTAACAAAGAACTGAAGCCCATTTATTTTTCAACATCCTACTAAGAACCGAATACTGCTAACAATAATGTTAGTGGGCTTCAAAGCAGATTTTTTTCTATTACCTTCAGAAAAGACTGTAGTGTAGGGGGACAATTTGACTTCTATCTCATGAGAGACTTTGATCCAGGTGAGCTACACAAGATTTCCAATCCTTAGACGCTCTAAGGTAATGTCTGTTGTTAAGGCACTGCATTGGGGTTAATTTGTCAAGGCAAAGGTATGACATCATGGATAGAGAGCTAAAATACACAACTAAAGCTGAATGGAATAGATAAGTTTATATTTACAGGCAAGAAAGAAATGAAAAGTTAATGAACTAAAATATTCAAACCAGAAGATGGCAAAAAGTGTAAATAAAATGGCACGGAAAATCCAGACAATAACAAAAGTATTATCACCTATAAATGAAATCAATAGCAATGAAAATAATGAGTAAAAATGAAAGCTTGAACTTCATTTATAATAGTAATTTTAACTCATTTACAACAATAATTGCTAGGAAAAAATGAGGTGTTTCAAGTAAAAATATTCAATAATGGGGAGAAATCATATCCAAAAGAAACAAAATGTTATAAAGTAATATGAATTTCAATGCTTTTGAATTTTAAAAAGAGACATAAATTTATTGTAAAGAAATACTTAAATTGTTGAAGAAAAAATGAAACACTTGCATAACTCAAAAACATTAGAGAAATTGAAATAATGTTTAAAAATATCCAGGTTTAGACAATGTTACAAATGTGTTTTATCAAGATTTTGAGGAACAGGTAATCTATATTACTCAAGTATTTCAGGAAGTACAAAAAGATAAAATTTGATTAACAAATTTTATAAGAATAGAATAAAATTCACTCCAAAACTGGGCAAGCAGACTACAAGTAGAGGTAATGCATTTTATTGCAAAAAATGAATAATAAATTACATTGTGCTTTAGTCTCAAGAAGATTATACCTTTTTCATTCTTTTCCTGCCACTTTTACATAAGGCATATTTTCAAAAAATTACATTAAATTCTGGGAAAAAAAGATATTACTGAAAAGGAAAAGGAAAATTAGATAGACTTTTAAAATAAGTTTTGTTAGGAAATGCTAAAAATATTCCTATATTAGTTGACTAATGACCTTGAAAGTTCTTGTTAGGAAAAAATGTACTGGAATAAAACATTAGGAAACTTTCAAATGGTGAAATTAA
Source organism: Galagoides demidoff (assembly GCA_963574575.1). Classification (NCBI taxonomy): domain Eukaryota; kingdom Metazoa; phylum Chordata; class Mammalia; order Primates; family Galagidae; genus Galagoides; species Galagoides demidoff. The sequence continues at coordinate 8,209 of CAUYQV010181263.1, forward strand.
TTTATGAATAAAAACAAGGTGAATACATATGCCCTTGAGAATGTCTTCCCTAGAGAGTTGAGTATATTTTTTGTTACCTTAAAGCAAGAATGGATACAGTGACAAGTGTATTGGTAGCTATTTTGTAAGGGCATAATGTCATAAATGTAAAATAAATTATACATTTTCTATGGCACTTCTAGTTACTGTATTTTCATGTCAATCTTTGAAATAAGCCTAAATTAGATCTGAAGTCTTGCATTATTTCTAGTTACATAACCTCTCAGTCTTAGGGATAATGAGAGTGAAAGTAATCTTAGTTATATCCTGAGACACCAGAGCTTTTTTTTATTATATTTCTGTGGATGCTACAGTCATAACACTTGTATATTCTGTTTAAATATAACATACATAGATACATTGTCTAGTGTATCCTTTTGTAAGAACAAAAGTTAATTTTAACTTCTATTATTTAGATTTCATAATAAGGAATTACACAGGCATAGGCTTGTAGAATTTATTAACATCATATTAAGTGGATAAATGAGATATATTACTTACAATGATTGCTCCATCACAAACATGTCTAGTGACTCCCTTGCTTTTCGGAGACTTTTTGAAAATGAGACTGATCTTTAGAATAAGTTTACATATTTAAAAAATAATTTAGGGGGCATAAATATGTAAACAATATTTTAAATTCAATTCAAATTCACTTAAAACATGCTTGCCCCTCTCTGGCACTTGGCTCTCTAGCCCTTGCTTCCCTGCAACCCACTATACTAACATCCCCAGGGCTGCAATGCAGAGGTGCAGCACAATCTCTCAGGCAACCTGGTGCAGATGGAATCAGGGCACCACCAACCCTCTATCACCATCTACTCAAGAAGGATGAGGCAGGATGATCTCTTAGGCTCAGGAGTTTGAGGTTGCAGTGAGCTATCCTAATGTAACTAGCTCCATGGCAGAGTGAGGTCCTGTCTCCAAAATACAAACAAACAAAAAAACTGTTTTTAAGGGGTAGAAGTAAGAAGGTTGACTGGAGTCAGCTTTCACCAGAAGCTCCCATCCAAAGGGAGAGATAATGGCCAGAATAAACCCAGTAAAGCTGAAGGACAGGAGCTGAGCTGGGAGAGAAGATTGATAAGTGCACATCATCCTGGACAAGGCAAGCTGCATATCCAAGAAAGCAAATTTCAGGAAGAGGTTGAGAGTCCAATCCCACCCCCAAGCGAGTGGTTTCGGTGTGTACTCTCTACAAGTGAGCACTGAACTGAAGACTTCTTATTCCAAAACACAGGAGAGAGCCACTAAAGGCTGGGAATCCCTCTCCAGGGGGATCCCATTGTGAGCTGCTGTCTAATTGCTGGAGATCCTTTGATCTCTCCCACTTGAACAGTGATTGTGCTGCTAGGACAATTGGTCTAGACTCTTTACCTGTGCTGGCCACTCAGGGACCCTACAAGGTTGAGCCCTGGTCGTCTTGTAGTTGGAGTGACTCATTCTCCTCTTCCAGTTATTGCCCATGGTGGGTGGAGTACCTTAGTTACTTGTATCTCTTCCCAGCTGAAATTTCAGTCCAAATCCATGATTCACTAGAATTGATTAGAGGCTGGCTGAATACAAGACAGAGCCTCCTAATCCCATCACAAGCAGGTCACCAGAGTCTCAGGCTATAGGAATAAAAGGAACCTTTATAAAGCTGTAGGGGAAAAGCCACAGTCACCAGTTCAATCTCTTTGGTAAAGGGCTGTTTAACTACAATTGCTGGAGCCCTCAATTTTGCCTTACCAGCTTCTCTAACCAAACCATGAAAAATAATCATGGGACAGAACCAGTGGAAAACTCTGGCAATACGAATATTTGGAGTAGACCAACTCCCTCAAGGAATAACAAAGGAGACACAGAAGATGCCATACAGAAACACATGGCTGAAATGTCAGAATTAGAATTCAGAATATGGATAGGAAATAACATGAATAGAATGGAAGTAAAGTAGGAATTAGAAATTCAATGAGTAGTTCAAAAATTGTCTCAAGAAATCAAAAAATTCAAAGACAAAATCTCCAAGGATTTAGACACAATGTGGAAGAAATTGCAGACCTCAAAGAACTAAGAAATACAGTAAAATCCCTCAGGAATAGAATGGAGCAGGCAGAAGAAAGGATCTCTGCCATTGAAGACAGAGCTTTTGAACACTCCCAAACATTTAAAGAGGCTGAGAAATGGAAAGCAAAAACAGATCACTCCCTGAGAGAGTTGTGGCACCACTCCAAAAGAAAAAAACAGCCACCTTATAGGAATTCCTGAAGGAGAAGAGAATGGTACGAAAAGCACTGATACTCTAAACCAAGATATAATGGAGGATAAATTCCCAGGCATGGCAAGAGATACAGAAATTCAGATAGCACAGTTTCAGAACCCCAGCAGACTCAATCCAAATAAAGCATCTCCTAGACACATTGTAATTAAATTTGCTAAAGTTAATATGAAGGATAACATTCTTCAAGCAGCCAGATGTAAGAAAATCATAACCTACAATTGGAAAAATGTTAGAAAGACTTCAGATCTCTCAGTGGAAACTTTTCAAGCTAGAAGAGGATGGTCATCAACCTTCAATCTCCTAAAAGAAAACAACTTTAGGCCCAGGATCCTGTGTCCAACTAAACCGAGTTTCATTTGTGATGAAGAAATCAAATACTTTACC